>JACGAQ010001000.1:0-76782 GCA_014119065.1 Orius insidiosus
GTTTTGTGCTCGGTGTTCCAAATAACCTCACTTTTTCAAAATGTTGATCTAGTTGCCTAGCTGAAAAGGGTTTGGTATTTTTGAGTTATAAGGGTTTTAGTGTTAAAATTAGAGTATTTTAGATTAGAAATTTAGTTTGAGGTCAAAATTTAGGTCGAATTTTGGTCTCATATTTTTGTTTGTAGGTTATATTTTGTGATAATATTGTAAAAACATTAATTTTTTAATAAAGGGAATGGAGATAGAAAGGGATCTGGACCTTGCCTTAACCCCTACAGATCATCTTTCGCCCAGTACGACATCGCGTCATTCGGATTCAGACCCAAGCGATTTGGACGACTCCCGAGAGCGAAGGGTCGCCGATGGGGCATCGATTTCATCCGTGGGAAGCTCCAACAGGTATGTTTTACGTTTGTAACTACTTTTTTTATTAATTGACTTAATCACTAATGTGATAGATGTCTTTACAGTCCGCCCCTGATATCGAAATGAGCGAGAAGCGAAAATCACGTCGGGACATGTCCCAGGGTAGGAAAGGACTGATGATGCCTTTTCGAGATCCTATCATCGACACTCATCGAAAGGTATTAACTTCCTCAAAGAAAAGTCACTGTACTACCCTCCACATTTATGGGGTTTTCCAGACCTCATAAAGTAAAAAATTAATAGTGATCTTTACTATGATATTGCTTGTGGTGCTGTCGCCATTTCAAGTTTTTTTTTTCTTCAACATTTGCTTTTTTTTTATAGGTGACAATTAATCAAAGATCACATTCCGCTGCACCGACTGATTCACCAAGTATTATTCATCGTTCGAGGTCAAAAAGTCCTCATAGAAGTCTTTCTCCTCCCGATTACAGGTGCATATGTAAAACAAAATGTCTGTTTCTAAATAATATGTTTTAGAATACAACCTGGAGTTGTTTTACCTTCGCATGCGTACGTACCGCGGTTTGCTTCTCGATCTGCGACAGCGACTCCGATTACGTCGCCAAAAAAGAGGCAACTCCCCCAAATCCCTCCTCACCATAGTCATAGCCCTCATCATGTTTATGTGGAAAGGACTGCATACAATAAAGAATTCGATGATAAAAGCCAACATATGAAACATAGAATGAGGCAACCTTCACAAAGAGGAAAGGGTAAACGTGTTTTAGAGTAGAAAATAAGATCCACTGAATTGCCTAAGCAAAAAAACTTATTTATTTTTACATTTTAGGTTGGAGTAGACATCATACGTCAGGTATGTCAGATGGCGATCTCACTCAAAATGAGCCAAGGCGAAGATCGCCGCCTGATAAAGAGCCGGGTGACCCTTGCACAGCGACATGGAAAGTGTCGCTAGTATTACTAGTAGTGCCTTTTCGACTCAAAGTGAAAGGCCAAGAGGCTCAAGAGGATTCAGGTACCGAAACCAGAAAAACAAATAATCAAAAATTATATTTTAATTTTAGTGATTATGGCGGACCAACACTACCTCATAACACGGGTGAACCTCAAACGAAAAGGGCACCCTTTTCCCGAAGTTTATCTAATGCGGATGTCCCAGCGGAAGAAAGAGGAGGTAAACAACCAAAAAACTTAAATTGAATAGCCAATAATAAATGATGGCCCATCCTTAATCTCTTTGTTTCCCAGCAATTTTTGTTTTTAAAAATGCTTATTACCTTGCACCTGTAAGTTGACTGCACAAGGCTTAACATTTTATAATAACAAAAGAGACTAACGGTGAAATATTTTTTTAGCGAATGACCCTACGGATTACTCTGCTGTTCCAGATGGAAGTCTAAGCGACACCGCTTTAGGTCGACAACATTTAGGGGGTTCGAGGAGAAAAGTTCCGCCTGAAAGGGGCGGTACGTCCACAACACCAAATCAAGTGCCGGAATGGGTAAAAAAAGTAGTTCAACTTCCCAACTTTCAGCAACTGGTGAGTCTATTTACCTTTTTACGTTATTTTAGAAGTTTTATTTGAATTTTTTGAGTTTAGACTAGTTCAAAGTAAACACCAAAACATGAATACAAAACACAAACATGAATTTTTTTTAAAGTGTGCCGCAATCGTTTTTATGGTTTTATTTTGTGGTTTTTTTGAGTTCTAACTTTTTAAAAAGGTTTTTTTTTATCCTTTTAAATATTTTTTTCTTACATTGTGGCAAAATAAAAAGCAAGATCAAGAATTAATCTGTCTAACAATTTTTTTTAGTTAGAGAGTGACACATGAGATGAGTCCTTAACTTAACTGAATGGTTTATTATTTCTCCTTTTTCTAAGTTAAAAAAAATAGATTGATTGATCCAAAAAAATGAGAACCCTTAAAATTGTCAAGATGAGCAGAGTATAAAAGGACAAAAACTATTGTGGAAAAGAAAACTGGCTTTCTAACTTTTGTAGGCATTAACTGGCTCTTTTTTGTGAATATAGGCCATTTTGTTAATCAACATCAAAGAACAACAATAGAGAACATAATTAACACAATTTTTTACAGTATAAGTTATATTCAAGCATCGCAGTTTTGTTGAGAAAAAAAATGAATTTAACTTATAAAAAAAATAAAGCTTTTGTTCATAAAAAAAAGTCGCGTCTCGTGAACTTATTTTTTTAATAAAATTGCCACAGGTCGGAAGCGTAGGTTAGGTTTGGAACAAAGGGTAAATCGTCGTTCACTGTCCATCGTAGCGAAGAAGTTCTACCTGATGACATCAGGCATCTCGTGAAACAAGGCTCGTCTGTCTCGAGCGATGGAGAGGGTTCTCAAGAAGGAGACAGGTTCAAATAATTTAATCTGCTTCCATAGATGCTCCTTTCAAAATAATGGTTTTCCCCCTCATCAAAACTAGACGCACTTTTGTTTTTAAATTTATTATAATTTATTATTTATTTCGTTTTCCCCCCATCCATGATAGTTTATGGTAGCAGAGTGAACACCAATTGAAAAGGTTTTTTAATTTTATTTTTATCATCGCCTTCTTCATCATCATGTCAGGTTGTCAAGGATTAAAAATGAAATTTTTGTAAATATTTTTTTAGTAACTTTTAAATGTTGTTCAAGTTGGAACACTTGATGTGCTCGATGTCGCAATTGCTCTATTTGTTGTTCTACCATGTTTGTGGTGTTGTTAATTTTTTATTTTGGTTCGTTTTATTGTACAAAACAAAAAATTTTTTATTTAAGTTTTTTATTTATTTTTTTCAGATAGAGTAAAATATAATTGATATAGATTTTAAAAGTATTCATAGTTGCTTAAATGGTTAAATTAATTACTTTTACTATGAATACAGTGCTTGTGGCATGCTTGTATTGATTAGTCATAATAAATCATTATAGTGCTTTTGATAGGTAGACAAAATTTTTGCCAAAGTGGTGCAGATAGTTTTGAGTTTGGAAGCTGAAGTACTTTTTCTAAAGCGAAGAAAATTTTGGGTTTGGCCAACTTAACTTATAGAGAGAAAAATGAGAGGGAATCGATAAACTTTACACACCATGACAAAATCCTGGCAATTTCACCCTCGTAGTTCATTTAAAACATTTGAAAACTTAAAAGTGCATGGCTATTTCTGGTAATTTAAAGACGTAAACAGAATTTTTTTATTCTTCGCTGTAGTACACCTTTTGAATAATCAGTGTTGCACTCTACAAACAAGAATAAAAGCGCCAGAACCCTGATTTGGCAATAGAAAATAAATTGGTGGGAGGCGGTTCTTCTCCTATTTAATCAAATAGTGTAAAAACAGGATGGTGGTAAAAAGTGAAAATAGGGGCGTAAAGTTACACTAACCAGAAATAGCCTCACTACTTCAAATCTGCACTGCACTTTAGGGAATTTCATTTCATTAAATTGTGTCGTTTTAGTAAACAAAATAGATTTTATGGTATTTTCACCAATTTTATAGTCTGTAGAATTTAGGTAGTTGCTGTCAAAACAGCGCACACAATGACACTACACTAAACACACAATATTGAAAAGGGGAAGACTTTCGAGGATTTAAGCATGATCGAAAGCTTTATTTGTGAAGAATAAAAAAATAAATAAATGGTGTCAAAAGTTAAAAGACCAAACTGCAATGCTGGTTTACATGAGCTAGCGCTAATATTAAATGCTTTAAACAAAAAATTAATGCAGTGGCGAAAGCCGTGAGAAGTACACTTTGTGTATTATTTCACGTAATTTAAAAATTAGTCGCGGCTAGTGTAGAGTCAGTAGTATGTGTTGGTGCAGAGGGACGGAAGACGAAGCGGAAGTACGGGAATTATCGGGTTTCATCGCTCTCAAGAAGTACCCAGCCCACGTCACGGCAGTGTCCACAGCATTTCTAGTTCAGAGGCTTCTTCGTAAGTAGTTTGCTTTTGCAGTCCAAAAAATTTCGCATGAGCCAAAGCACGCTTTTTTTCTTTTGCCACCGCTTGACGCATGCTCCTATAATCATTTTTTTTTTTCAATACTGAAACACGTTTCGAAGGTGACACTAAACAGCCATATTTTCTCAAGGAACTTTAAGGATTTAAGTTAAAATGTTTTCTTTTCTGCATCATTAGGAGAGAATCTTCTTTTAAGCTTATTTTTAAATTACTTTCTTTGGTGATTGTCACATAATCATGTTGCACATTTCATCTTCAATTTTGTACTCTTTAGTTCTTGAAGGAATCGTTCTGAAGCATAAATTGGTTTTCACTCTCCTCTCTGCCTTCATTTTTTAATACTTTTGAATGGATACGGATTCATTCTTCTGTGTAGAAAGTTACACTTCTCAAAGAAAAAGAAAACATATCTAGGATAACGGTAAATACCTTTTTGTCCCCAAATTTTCCTAATTTTGTTGTTGTTAACCCTCCTCCAGTATAACTTTTGTTCTGTCCAATGTATTAGGTTATAATGGACGAAAATAGTGTCCCTACCTTAAATGTATATAATTTTTGAGGAGTGTATATATGCAGTTATTTTTGTTGTTTGTAGAAGAAAAAATGTCTGATTATTTATTATTTTGATAGTTGGGCTCCGTCTCTGAAAGGTGCAGACGGAGGTCAATTGAGCGACTTCATCGACGGCCTTGGACCCGGCCAACTTGTCGGGCGCCAAGTTCTCGGAGCACCCTCTCTAGGCGACATCCAGCTTTCGATGAGGTACCAAAAAGGTTATCTGGAAGTCGAGGTTATACGAGCACGAGCGCTACAAGCGAAAGCGAATTGCAAAGTTTTACCAGGTAATAAAAACTGATAGTAAGATAAAAAAATTATATTTTCTTTTTAGCTCCTTATGTCAAAGTGTACCTTGTTAATGGTAAGAAGTGCCTTGCCAAAGCGAAAACAGCGACTGCTCGTCGAACTTTGGATCCTCTTTATCAACAGCAATTGACTTTTCAAGGCCCATTCCACAACTGTATACTTCAGGTATCCTGCCTAAATATACCTCCTTTTCTTTCTAATTTTAATTTTATTACAGGTTACAGTTTGGGGCGATTATGGTCGAATAGAGGGTAAAAAAGTATTTATGGGTGTCGCCCAGATCATGCTCGATGACCTTAATTTACAAGACATTGTCATCGGGTGGTACAAACTGTTCGGGACATCTTCATTGGTCAGTGGCCCTCCATCCCTTGGTCTTTCTCGACGCACTTCCGTAGCTAGTCTTGATTCCCTCAAACTCTCATAGTCGATACCCTTAAATTGCTTCACTCCTAATCCTCCACGTCCTTCGAAAATCCTCTTATTAAAACAAAAATTGTGTCCAACATTAAAATTAAAAAATATATGTAAATGCATGAAGCAATTAGAATATCTGAGGAAATAGACTTATTTTAAAATATTAGAAACGCATTAAAAAAATTTTATGTCACTAATTATTCCACTCTGTTTATTTTTAAAAATTTAAATCCCTCTCCAGAACATAATTATTATCCTTAAAACAGGAAAAACGTAGTTAGAAATCTCAACCCACAAATAGGCTTCGCGCAGACTTAGTAGGTAACTTTACTTAGCAGCTCATTGTTTGTGCAGTTTATTTAGCTTGCTAACTTAATTTTACTTTTTATTTTTATGACATAATTTTTCAATTTATTACACACTTTATTTCCCTACTTTTTCTTTTTTGTCAGCTCAGAAATGTTTTAGGCTATGGCCTCTTTCAAAACAAGTCTGAGTTGTACAAAAATATTTTAAAAATTTAAACAAAGCTTTTGCTTAGCATGATTATAAAGTTTGTCTTTTAAGAAAAACAATTTAAATATTATTCTTAATTTACAAAAATTTGTTTTCCAATAACTTTTAGACATAATTAATGCATGCATTTGTTTTGTCCATATTTAGGTTAAGCCCGGAAAAAATGGTTTCTTTTTGTTGGATTTCTTAAACCTATCCAAAAATAGTGCTTAATATTTTTATTTTAAATAAAAGAACAAAACCTTTTTTAAAATAAAAATTTAATAAAAATTCACCAAATCTTTGAATCGTCATACTACAAAACTCTCACCAACATTTTGAAAACCCTTATAATTATTGGTTCCTCTGCAGGCCTACTAGTGCTACAAAAAATTTTAAAAACCCCATTATTTCACTTATTTTATAACTTTTTTTTTCTTCAATATTTTCGATTTTTTCTTAAACTTTTTTTTGACATATTTTATTCTTTTTCAGTGAGTTTCATCAATTCAAAAATACAGAAACGTCGGAATGTGAGTTCTTCATACATCTTGACAGGACCTATTTTAATCTCAAGAAAGGTCGCTTAATATTTAAGTCTTTTGTAAAAAATAATAAAAATTTCTTGATGTATGTGATTAAGCCATTCCGTCGGGACGTAAATCGATGGTGTACATAAAATCTAATGTGATAAAAAAAACAAAAAAAGTAATCTTGCGTTTCATTAAAAATTATATTTTTAGTATTATTCCACTATTTATTGTTATATTTTAAAATTGTCTATTTAGTTCTATCTGTTAACCCAACCTTTCAGGGAATAGTTTCAAACATTTGTAGAAACTAAGTAATCACATGCAACAAGAGTTACCACTTGATTCGTGTATATTGGATTAAAATGTCAGTTTTTTTCTTCCAAATATTTTTTTTAAATCAAAAGGATTTTAAAAATGACTTGAAGATACAGCTTTTTCAACTAGAAAGTAAAGTTTCATTTTTTTAATTAATCCAAAATCTTTATCAATCACTTTTGATAAATGATTTTGAAGAATTAAAAAGGTAAATTTTTGTTTTACCCAAAAAATAGGACCCCCAAAATGAAGTTATTAAAAAATTGTCGTTTTTGTCCAAACTTTACCGATTGAGAAATTTTATTTCTATACCAGGGTAGACGAAAAGGCTTTGAGGATGCTGGAAGGAGGTGAGAGGGAAAATAAAAGCACAAGATCTGCCCTAAATTTCACATTTTAGTTCTAGAGGCACAATTAAATGTCTTTTTTTTTAACCTCTAAAGTTACCATGCGTGTGTCCAATTTAATGTTCCTGTTTTTTCGTTAATTTTGTTTAAAATTTAAATTTTGTTGTATGTGACTTGCACATGACCAATTTATAGGGAGGATCATAAAGCCTTTTATAGCAGGTCTTGATTTTACGGCATGAACTAGCTTAATAGTATAAATTGTATATATAAAAAATACACCGATGTATTAAATACAACTTTATACATATTAATATATATAAAAAAAGAAATTTTTTTTTTAGGATTAAGTCATGTAGATTTTTTAAACTTTTATATTTCCCGTCAGGCTTTCTTCCAATATACGCAGACGTTTCTATATGCTTTAGAATGCTTGTAAGCATTTATTTACAAAAAAAAAAATTAGACTAAAAAAAATCCTTTTTTTCTGGCAAAGACAATATTCTCAGAAAAAAATTATTAAAAAAATTAGATACGCACGATTTATTTCAAATAGAGTATTATTCATATGCAGAATCGACAAAACTATTCTAAAAGTAAAGAAAATTGGATAGGGACAAAATTAGTCAAATAGTACAACCATGAAATAGATTTTTTTTTTCTTCTTTTACTTTTAAATGAAACTCTCCTGGAAACTCAATGCCACCGACATATCGTAGCTGTTGTGTTAGAACTTTTTTTTTTAGATGGAAAAAAAAATGTTGTTGGTTTTTCTGTGTTTGATGGAAAATTTGTTTTTTTTCTTGCGAAAAATGGTTTCTTTCAATGTTACCGAGCTTTTTAAAAGTTGTACTTTTATTCTAGTTCAATATATTTTCGTGATCTAAATCAAACTTTTAAGTGTCTTGCTGTTCGTTGTTAATTTACCGTTAAATTGTGTACAGGTTTCTTTTTTTCTTTTCTCAATGGCCATCACAAAATTCCAATTCTTTGGCCAACGAAATCAGAAGGACTTCATCGAAAGAAAAAAAATAACTCTGTACCAAAAATAGTATTTTATGTTTGTTTAAGGAGAGTGGAATGAAATGTGACAAGTTCTCATAAAAAAAATACGTGTATAATGTTTATGTGATAAAAAAATGTTATTTTCGTTTTATGGATTTGAACATATCTTCAAAACAAATTATAAAATGAAACAAATGTAATAGATGTATAAAAAACGTACTTTCTATAGAAAGTAGATCAAATTTCCCCTTTTTGAGGTGTACAAATGTTTCAGATTGTGATATTATAATGGGAAAAAAACGATTAATTTGCAATAGCATATCAAATTGTTACATTGAGTATTTTTCTTTAGACCCCAATCGGTGTTTCCTGTTTGATTTGTAAAAATTATATTAAAAATTTATATATTATATGCTCAAAATATGTCTAAATAAAAATACTCAGCGTTTGGATAAACACCTGTCGAACAGGAGAATATTAAATATATATATTAACGTATATGTATATCATTGATACTTAAGAGCTTTAATAAAAATTGCAAAAATTAAAAAAAATTAAAAATTAAAAAAAAAGGAAAAAAAAGAAGGTATAAATGTATATAAAAAATATCTTTTTCTTGTAGTATAACTGGCCTTTTATTTAATTTTGTTTTTTGTATGTTAAATCATATCTGCTTTGCATACGAATAGCTGTAAATATCCAAAAAAAACATTTGTACGATTACATTCTGGTAGTTTATATGTAAATAATCAGTTAATATAAAAATACGCTATTAAAGTGTTAATATCAATGACCTTATAGATAACAATAAAAATTAATAGGACCAATGCGAAATTGCTTAAATTTAAATCTTTGTTTTAGTTTTCGTTGTTACTATTGTTTAAAAAAAAAGGATTTAAAAAACTAGTTAACAGTTTTATGGGATTAATGCTTAAAATTAAATGCAAATACAGTTTTTGAAGAGTGTAATATTTAAAAAAATGTCTTGCCAAATATTATAATAAAGACTCGCAATATTTTAATATAAAAAAAATTTTCTGTTGAATTTTTTAAAAATGATCCTTGGAAGAAAGGGTAAATATTTCCAAGATGGCCATCAGCTCATACCCTCGGGATGGGAGGCAACTTTTGCGATTTTTGGGAAAAGTCATCGACATTTTTAGATTACAAAATGAAGATTTCGTGAAAATCAGATAATTTTTTTAAAATTTATATTAGCAAAGGGAACTTTCTCAATGTAGTTCAACGTAAAAAATTTTCAGAAAAAAGGTAAAAAAAATGAAAGTCTTCCCCCAGTCAAGTCACTCAAACCAGGGGTGAACAGCCCTAATTTCTCCCTACTGGAGAATAGAAGAAAAAAAGATAGAGACAAAAAAATTGATGAATACCTTAATTTTATGAAATATTAGGAGTATTGATGAAGATAGGACCAATAGTACGGAAGAAAGATCTCCGCGATTTTTACAAAATTCGACAAAAGCTCTCGAAATTTTCGCAGTAAGCAAATCAGGAAGATTCAGTGAAAATTTGCTACCGTATAGTGTTCAGGAAAAATGCAATGGACGGACAGCCGGCACCACAGACAACCTCATGTATGTCAGCTTAACCTCTCTTTATAAGTTGGTGACTACTAAATGCAGGTAAAAATTTCGACCATAAAGAGTTGGGGAAAACGATGGACGGCTAGCACCACAGTCAACCTAAAGATCGGTAAAGATCACTTTTCCTCTGCGGAAAACCCTCTCCAAAAATCGGACATGGAGGGTAATACAATATCTTTTAAGAAGGTTCAAAGGTGAAAATTTAAAAAAAAGGTTGGAGAAAAGAAGGGCTGTGATTTGAAGAAAACGTGAGCAGCCGGCTGGCACAACAAACAGCGGTGACTAACACAGACTTTTGCCCATTTTGCGCAACTTCTATACCAATCACTAAAAACCTAGAAATACGAGGTGTGGCTATTAAATAACCGGACTGAAGTCATAACAATTTTTATTCGTCTCCAATTGCATTCGAAGTTTTATCTCCTTCAATATACTCCTCTTGGCGATCCCTACACCACTCCATACGTTGTTTCCATTGTTGGAAGCAGTGCTGGAAGTCCTCTTCTGTTAGCTGGTTCAGTACCTCCGTCGCTTTTGCCTTAACCGCTTCCACCCTTTAAGTCTTGTTCCTTTTAGCGCCGATTTCACCTTAGGAAATAGAAAAAAGTCACAGGGGGCAAGGTCGGGAGTGTACGGTGGATGATCCAACACTGGGATGCCGAATTTAAAAAAAAAATCTTTTTTTTAACTTCAGGTTAACTCGTTGTTCCATCTGACTACTTGGCATTTTTCCGACGCGCCACTAATGCGAACACTACTTCAATCGACTCCTACAGTCGAACAGAGCGACCTGACGACTTGTCCAGCGAGCTGAGAGTTGGGGAAGGACCCTCAGACTAAATCATGTTTAAACTTGTCGCGTCGCGCTCGCACTTTGCTGACAGCAGCATCAGTCCGGTTAATTAATAGCCACACCTCGTACCTACCTTATTTTAAACTAAACAACAAACAAAACTTTGAGGAATATCTATCTAAATAAGCGATTGCGTTCCGCCTCGCCAAGCAAAAGGTATAAAATAAGTAACTATATAATTGAAAAAAAATTGACTCACCTCAGCATCCTCCATTCTGCCGTGCTTCGGCGAAAATTACCGCGAAAAAATATAAAAGCCTTCTTGATACAGATTTTTACTGACGTTGAAAAAGTTTTGAACTTTACAATACCGAAAACTTAAAGATTATTATATTCTTTAAATTATTTAAATACGCAATGAGAGTACAAAAATATTCAGAAAATAAAAAATAGTGGTATCAAACTATCTAGAACGCCGTGTAAATGTAACCTGATAAAATTAGATTTAAGGAAGGTCTAAAGCATTTTTGATTTCCATTTCCAATATTAAACCAAGAATATTTTTTCTTTAGATGGTTCATTTTTAAAAGGAATCTTTTTTTAAAAGAAGTTTTATTTCCTTCAATCGGTTAATAAACTACTTATCAATGGCGACTTTGATTACATCCAGATTCTTTTGCTGCCCAGGTAAAATTTCGCCGAACACCGGCTTTGAGTTTTTATAGTTTTTCAGTCAGAGAGTGGCTTTTTAAGGATTTTAGGGTTTAAAAATACATTTCTAGAATCAACTAGTTGTATTTGTCATTTTGGGGCGTTTCCTAGTAGTGGAATAGAAAAATATTTGCTAATAGCTTTGTTCCAACTGCAGTTTGAAACTCCTGGAGCATGCGCAGAAGGATTTGCACGTCAGATATGACGGACAAACAATTTGAGCGACGTCAGATTTGACGTCTAGGTCCTTCTGCGCATGCTCCGGGAGTTTCAAACTGCGGTTGGAACAAAGCTAATATTTCAACTCTTCAGTCCCCAGTCTAGGCAGCGATGTTAATTGAAACCTAGTTGAGTTGGCTGGTAGAGTCGAATATGAGCTGGTTGTCTGTGTCGTAGAGAACCTCCTAATTTACTCTTCTCTGACGAATTTTTATACAATTTTTTTTTCTTTTTCAGCCGCTCGTCAAGCTGCTCGAAGGTTTTTTTGTATTCACTCTCCAAAGATTTTAGTATGTATTCAAATATTTTTGTTTTTGTGTATTAAAAGTTAATTTTTATAGGGAAAAGGACTCCGTTTGTACAAAAGCAACCTTCCATTATCAGTTACTGTGAGAAACTATGCAGCACCCGCTGATAAAAAAGTGTACCAACGTACAAAACCACATTGTAATGTTGGCACCATTGGTCATGTTGATCATGGAAAGACGACGTTGACTGCAGCCATCACTAAAGGTAGATTGTTAGATTTAAAAAACAGAAGTTAACTTCTTTTTTAGTTTTGGCTGATAAGCAGTTGGCAAAAGCGAAAGGTTATTCTGAAATCGACAACGCCCCTGAAGAAAAAGCTCGAGGAATCACCATCAATGTTGCTCATATAGAATATCAAACTGACAACAGACATTATGGACATACCGATTGCCCTGGACATGCTGATTATATCAAAGTAAATTGCTTCATAGTTGTTTCAATTAATTTTTTGTTTAAAGAATATGATAACTGGAGCTGCCCAAATGGATGGAGCGATTCTTGTTGTCGCTGCTACTGATGGAGCGATGCCTCAGACAAGGGAACATCTTCTTTTGGCTAAACAGATCGGGATTGACCACATCGTCGTTTTTATTAATAAAGTAAAAATTTTATCTTTTTGAAATTTTGATGATTTTTTTTTGTGTTTAGGTTGATGCTGCTGATAGCGAGATGGTGGATTTGGTAGAGATGGAAATCAGAGAACTTTTGTCAGAAATGGGGCTTGATGGAGATAATGTTCCGGTTGTTAAGGGCTCCGCCTTGTGCGCTCTGGAAGGAAAAAATCCGGAAATTGGATCTCAAGCAGTTTTAAAATTATTAGACGAAGTCGACAAACACATTCCTACGCCCGTCCGAGAATTAGATAAGCCGTTCCTTCTTCCTGTTGAAAACGTCTATTCTATTCCAGGTATTGCAAAACCGATAAAATCTTTCAATTATAATTTTTTTAAGGGCGTGGAACTGTTGTGACGGGAAGATTGGAAAGAGGAGTCGTCAAAAAAGGGAATGAAGTTGAATTTCTCGGATTTGGAAAATCGATTAAAACGACCGTCACTGGAATTGAAATGTTCCATCAGATTTTGGAAGAAGCCCATGCCGGTGATCAGCTTGGAGCACTCATCCGAGGTGTCAAAAGAGACGACATCAGACGTGGGATGGTCATGTGCAAACCTGGAACTATGTCTTCTCAAGATCATGTCGAGTCTCAAGTAAGATCTATAAAAAAAAAATTTGTTTGATTAATAAAATTTTTAGGTTTATCTTCTGAGCAAAGAAGAGGGAGGAAGGTCAAAACCGATCGTACCTTTTATGCACATTATGATGTTCAGCAGAACTTGGGACTGCGCTGTCCAAGTTTTGACTCCTGGAAAAGAAATGATGATGCCCGGTGAAGACTCAAAGTAAATAAAACTTCTCTCATAGATTTATTTTAATATTTTCTTTATAGAATTGTGTTGAAATTGCTGCGCCCTATGGTTTTGGAAAAAGGGCAAAGGTTCACATTGAGAGTTGGCTCCGTTACCGTAGGAACCGGTGTTATTACCAACATCCTTAAACCTCTCACAGAAAAGAACGACTTTCTCTCACCGAAGGTAAAAAAGCGAGAGAGAAAGCTTTGGCTGCTGCCGCTGCTGGTTCTAACTAAAAGCATTTATTCACGTGCATTCTTGTACAATTACCGATTCTATTCATAGTGTTGAAATTGTAGAATTTCTTTTATGTTGAAAATACCTTGTTCTTTTCTTTTTTAATTAATAAAAACGTTTAGGTTATTGAATGTTACCTTTATCCTTCAAACTTTTGTCAATGTGACATTGAACTATTGAAGCCAAATCACCCTTTTACTGCATATTATACTTATAAAGTGTAGGTTAGGAAAGGAAGGTTAAGAAATTGGATAAATCGTCGTTGAAGATGCAACATGTGATAACTTGAATTTAGGGCAAATTGAGATTTGGATTGAATATCAAGCATTACTTAGTTTTGTAAAGAACTCATCAGAAAGCAGTTCAACTGCCAAAAATGATAAAATCTGAAGACTACGATTCAGTTTTTTGTCTCTCTAGAAAAGTAGCCAAAAGGCAGATAGCACTAGTTCAACGACGAAGTGATCTTTGCTGATCAGAACAGGCCGTCGGTCTCTTGCTGTGAACTTACAGCAAGTTGACTTAAGGGCTATGGTCATTGTAATGTGATGCCCAAAGCGAGCAGACAGTGAAGTAAACTAGGGTAATTGGTAAAAAGTGGTTCTTGGGAAGAATACTGCAAAGGAAGGTTCAGAAAACGACCTAAAACCCAATAAAAATATGTTAACCCTTTGAGACCGCGGCTGACGCCGGATTCTCTGCGCTACTGGCGCAGCACTTTTCCCCTCACTTCTCCCAGCGCCCAGCCAAGCACAGAAAGCGACGAGTGATGTGATCATCACGTAGTTCATTTCTTTCCCAACAGATTGCCAGTTTTGCATGTCGCTAGCGCCACGGGAAGCAAAGGTATTAAGTTTTTTAGAGAGGCTTCCCGCTGGGCAACTCTTTGGGGGTCTCCAAACAAAAAGCGCGAATGGAAACTATAGTCGCCTGCGGTCTTGAAAGAGTTAAATGCCCCAACACCCAATTAAATAGGGTGTTGAAAGCTATAAAACTGGTGTTTCTACACCAAAAAATCAAGGAAACGACCCCAAAACCTGTTAAAAAAGATGTTGGAAGCCAGGGAGGCTAAGTCCCAAGCGCTCCCGCAAGTGGCAGACTTAGAAGCCTTAGCGGAATGCTTCTTCTTCTCAGAGAGATGTTATTGTACTGCCCTCCAGGACTCCTTTTTTGCCTATGAGGTTAAGAATACTAAAAGTGGGAAAAATCTCATTTTTCAATGCCCTGTTAGGGGGAAACCCCAGTCAAAAAACCAAGAAAAATTTATAAAAAGGCAGGCAAGCTTCCAAGGGTATTACACAACTCATATTTTACTAAGTTAATCGTGTTCCACAGCGTTAGGAGCCTCCGGAAAGAAGAAAATAGATGCAGAAAACAAAATGAAAATTACTTAAATAACCTATATTTTTTTCCTTTCACACAGTCATTTTTTTTTTATCTGAGAACAGTCATTTATCATTTTTATACAGAACAAGAAGGTGTTTAAAAACAAAGAATACATAATAAGACTTAAATGCAACTTATAGTTTAAAAAATTTATTTAAAAAAAAAGGTGTTGACTGCAATTTATTCCTTAAAAAGAAAAATACAAAAAGAAATACAGTTTACAAATCTTCGTCGTCTTCCGGGAGGGGTGTGTCCTTGGCTTTCTAAAAAAAGAAAAATGAATAAAAATGAAAAACAAGGGTGTTTTATAATTACTTGAAGTTCCTCTTCGATTTGGATTCTCCAGGCAGGGTCCATGTTGACTTCTGGGGGTAAGAGAGCGGGCATAGCGACGAATTCGAGGTTGGGGTCGCCGATCAATTTACGAGCGAGCCAAAGGAAAGGCTTTTCAAAGTTGTAATTACTTTTAGCACTGATGTCGTAGTACTGAAGATTCTTTTTCCGATGGAAAACGATACTTTTCGCCTTAACTTTACGGTCTTTGATGTCGACTTTGTTTCCACAGAGTACAATCGGGATGTTTTCGCAAACACGGACTAAATCCCTATGCCAATTTGGAACGTTTTTATACGTCACTCGGGAAGTGACATCAAACATAATAACAGCGCATTGTCCCTAAAATTAGATATGTAAAAAGAACAAAATTAGCTTGATTTCTTACTTGGATATAATAACCATCTCGAAGTCCACCGAATTTCTCTTGACCAGCGGTGTCCCAGACGTTGAACCTTAAAGGACCACGGTTTGTGTGGAAAACAAGAGGATGAACCTCGACTCCTAATGTGGCCACATATTTTTTTTCGAATTCACCCGTCAAATGTCGTTTGACGAATGTCGTTTTTCCAGTACCTCCATCCCCGACAAGGACACATTTGAATGACGGCATATCTTGATTCGCTTCACCCATTTTAATTGATGTTTATTAATTATCTGAAACACAAAGAAAACGATTAGAGTTTTATTACTGTTTGTCCATTTTATTTTTCAATCTTAAGTTACCAAAGAACCAATTTTTTAGACCACATTAATATTTCACTACAAAGCAATATAATATTTATAAGGCCTTTTCTGAGATTTTATATCTATCAAATAAAGGAATCTGGGTCACAATATAATCGATTATCAGTAAAAAACCTAAATTTGGGTTTGGAAGATAATTTGCATATGAGTAAATTGAGAAAAACAAATGAGGGGAATTTTTTTTCTTCGTCCTCCGGAAAACTTGTTTTCTCTTTTTTCAACTTTTCTCTTTCTTTTTATTGTTTTCCTCTGGATCTTTACTCATCATGAGGTTGTCTGTGGTGCCGGCCGCCCTTTTCTAGTTAACTTCCTTAAAGAAGCCCTCCACGTCGGGTTTTTGGAGAAGGGTCTTCCAGACCCCAGAGGGTCAAATCAAATATTTATCTTTACCGATCTCAACTTTGTCTGTGGTGCCGACCGTCCGTCCATAGCATTTTTTTTCTGGAACAATTTACGGCCGCAGTTTTCAACCGAATTTCACCAAATTTTCTTTAGTCGGTGAACAAAAACCTAACACTAATTTTAGAATTTCGAAAAAATGCCAGAGATATGTCTGTTTAAAATTTTAAAAATTCGCTGCGGCCGAACCGTTGGTCCGATTTTTACCAAATTTTCACCAATTTCTCCTTATATTTTTCACGAATTTTTGGTGTAACAAAATTATCATGTAGTTTTTTTGGGTCTTATCCTGGTATAATTTATACGTTGAGGTGGGTTTATGGATAATCCAGGAAGTAGAACTTCTACTTCCTGGATTATCCATAAACCCACCTCAACGTATTATCATGTTTTTTACATTAATTATCATTTTAGTAGGGAGAAATTTCATACTTCCACGCCTTAGGAGAGGGACCTCTCATGGACAAAAATAACATTATTTCAACCTAAAAAAATGTTCGGAAAAAGAAACTCGGAAAATTTTTGAAGAAAAAAAAGTTTTTGAAAAATAATGGACGGCCAGACGACCCTCCACCACAGACTAACTAATGACCTAAAATTTCATAAATAAATTAATCACTTAGACACTGGTCCACCTATTTCCAAGAACTGTCTGATGATGGCATAACAATTTTTTCTCTTATAGGCAAACTTGACTATTTTTAAAAATAGAAAAACCTGAATATCTTAAGAAATAATTTTTCCAAAAAGCACAGCTTTTTTGTAGTTTGTTAAGCATCCAAAAACGAACCTTGAAGAATTTTCTGGCAATTTTCCCCAACCTCCTTATTATGAGAAATATTCTCAAAACTTTTGAGAGCTCAAACTTCTCTTAATTTCTACGGATTCTTCTGGGAGGTAGAACAATTTTTTATGAAATTTACGCTTTATTAACCTCCTTAAAGAAGCTAATGTGATACTCTCCACGGTTTTCTAGACCCCAGAGGGTCAAATCGAATATTGATCTTCCGACCTCAACTTTGTCTGTGGTGCCGGCCGTCAGTCCGTAGCATTTTTTTCCAGAACACTTTACGGCCACAGTTTTCAACCGATTTTCACCAAATTTTCTCTACTTGTTGAACAAGAAACTAACAAGAGCGATTTTCGAATTTCGAAAAAGTCCGTTTGATATTTTAAAAATTCGAGCCGAACCGTTGGTCCGATTTTCACCTAATTTTCACCAATTACTCCTTATATTTTATACGAATTTTTGGTGTAAAAAAAATTATAATTCTTTTACATTAATTATTTTGTTTTTTATGTTCAAAAATTATTTCCACTAGAGAATAATACAAGTTTTTAAAATTGCATAACGTTGCTCTCAAGTTTTTTTTTTATAATCCTCAATACTCAGGCGAATTTTTGGAAATGTGACTAAGTGAAGTCCCCTAGGAACATGTTAATTTGATTTTTAATTTAATCACAATTTAGTCACAACTTCTGGGAGAACTTAATAGGCTCGAGTAATTAAAATAAATTTTAATATTCACTAATAAAATTAAATTATGAGCAGAAAAGAAGGCGTCTAGGCCCCTAATAGTCGGCATTCAACAGCCCTAAAACTTAATTAGTTTGATCGGTTAAGAAGGAAGGTCTCCCGCCGAAACTTTAACCTTGAAATTTTTAAGTTAAATTCTTTACAAACAAACTTTTGCTACCCCGAATCATTTTCATTAGAATTCGTAAAATGAAAAAACAATTTGTCTATCCCGGGAAAAGACGAAAAGAGAAGAATGTTCGGAATTCCTAACCCAAAACGACGGCATGGTTCGCCGGGTTTTAAAATTGTGTATGGATACAAAAATATAAGTTTAAATATTTTAATATCTGCGTAGAACATAGAAGGAGACTTAAAACTCAAAATTATTCATAATTAATAAAGAATTAAGTCGAAAAATAAGTTGAGACGTAGAAAAATGGCGCCAGTTGTGTCTCAAAGGAAAATGGGACTAAAGTGCCGGGATCGACTTTTAATAAAAAGACTTCTGGAAGTCCGAGAAAGAAAATTCAAAAAGAATATTGTTCAGGGGACGTTAAAAAATGTTTTTGTGAATTTTGAGCGTAAAATAATAATTATTTTAGACGTAATTTGAGCTTTCGACTTACCCCGATGCCGAGTCGTTACGGTCCACAATGGCGTTTTCCCAAAATGAGAACTACGACTCGCCCGAACCCCACAAGGCAAAAACATCTGAATATTTTTTTTTCTTTAAATAAATTAAAATTTTTTTTATATATTTTATTGATTATTTTAAAGTAAAAATTTATGATTTTCAATTTTTTTTAAAATAATAAAATTTAAGATTTATAAATCGATGTATAAATCATCGATGTGTATTGCTCAATGGGGGTCTCCTTTTTGCTTTAAAATGACGTCAGTGATTTCGGTAAGAAAGACGATGCTAGCGTATTCTATGCTTTCCTATGCATATTAATTTGTTAAAGCAAGAAAGGTGTTGTTATGGCAACATTTTAGTTCAGTTTTTTTCTACTACAATTTGATTTTCGCTGCTGTACATTTATATGTCCTAAAAGCGGCGTCATAGGATTTTCCCTTTTGGTACATCTATGCACATCGATAGCTCTGAAAATGTGAAATAATGACGGTTTTTTGCGCATGCGTTGTAAAAGTGACGGCAATGCAGGAGAGTATCGATTTTTACTCCTCCGCCGTTTTCAGTACCTTGGCCTTCTCGTTTATGTGGTGATGCGAGAGAGGGTTTCCCTTTAGAAAAAACTCTTATTTTTTAATTCCCTCCCGGCCTTTTTTTTTCTCGACGCCTAGGAACCCGGTGAATGGATATTTTTATCGCGTGTGATACGCTCTCGGGTGTCCTTAGCTTCTTTTAGTTTGCCGGAGACGTGCGTTTTTTTTTCCAAGTGCGAATTAAAGCTCGAGAATGACTAAGGACAGGTTAGCGGCTTTGAAAGCGGTAAGTTTGACATATAAAATTATTTATTATTTTAACACCTTTTCTATTGTTTAATAATAGAGACCATGTTAAATTATAAATCTTCCCCACATATTCAGATTATGAATACAGCATATAAACAATGATTGCCCCACCCAATTTTTTCAAATATGAAAAAAAAATTTTCATAAAATTTATGTTTTGGAGGATATAGCCCGATGTAATCAACAGGCTGATTCGTGAGGGTGCGTAGGCCCGTCCCCGTTTGGGATGTTATTGATTTTTTATTCGATTTTTGATTTTTTGACGTTTTCGTTTTTGTTTATTTTGATTTTTGTTTTTGTTTCAGGCCCAGAGCGACGACGACGACGTCCCAGACGATGTCGCCGTCAACGTCGAAGGGCGGGACGGCTTTATGGACGAGTTCTTCGCCGAGGTAAGAAAACTTTTGAAAATTAAAAATTTTAATGTTTTATTGAAAATGCAACTCAAAGCTTAATTGCAACCCCCCTTCTTTCCCTCATTTTCTACTTTTAATTAAAACTTTTGAATTTGACTAGTCGCCTTGGAATTTTCTAATGACTCTAAAAAATTCATCCTTCGAAGCAAAACATTTGAAGATGTTAAATCACTAATTCTTTTTATAAATTTTACAGTGTGGACGTATTAGTTTTGTGGGGGTTGAAATCCACTAGTAGGAAGTCATCATATTTCTATCTCCCGTATTTTAAATGTCAGGAAGCCCTATAAATGTAACAAGTTGTTATTTGTGAGAAGGGTGCAGATATAGGGCCCTTGCCTTCCTTATAACTCTCCTTGACTAAAAGGATACCTTAACATCCCTTTAACATTTTTTTAGATAAAGAAATTAAAATCTAGGATCGTGGTATCGTCAGCTAAGGAGAGCCCCTCAGTTCGAGGACACCTTTAGGTACTTCAAAAGCTACTTAGAAAAATGATAGTTCGCGAAAATGATCATTCGACGTATGTGGCCCACATCCACAGATTCAAAGACAGTCAACTGATCAAAGGAATAATGGAATTCTTTCTCCCATTTTACTATATTTTGGGTGTTTTCTTGGCTCTTTTGACCAAAAAAACTTCCAGATTTTGGGATTTTCGTGTGGTTTTTTGGTCTTAGCCATCCTTCTACCAACTACCAACGGATATAGTTGGCTGTAATGCCTTTGCGACAATCGCATCTTTTGAGAGCCCCTCCGTTCGAGGACACCTTTAGGTATGTACTTCAAAAGGTACTTAAAAAAATGAAAGTTCGCGAAAAAGATCATTCGACGTATGTGGCCCACATCCACAGATTCAAAGCCAATCAACTGATCAAAGGAATTCGTTCTGCAGTTATACCTTAAGCCCCCATTTTGGGTGTTTTCTTGGCTATTTTGACCAAAAAACTTCCAGATTATAGGATTTTCGTGTGTTTTTTTTTTGTCTTAGCCATCTTGTACTACCAGCGGATTTAGTTGGCTGTAATGCCTTTGCGACAATCGCATCTTTTGAGAGCCCCTCCTTTCGAGGACACCTTTAGGTACTTCAAAAGCTACTTAAAAAAATTATAGTTCGAGAAAAAAAAAAATCATTCGACGTATGTGGCCCACATCCACAGATTCAAAGACAGTCAACTGATCAAAGGAATAATGGAATTCGGTCTGCAGTTATTCCTTAAGCTCCCATTTTGGGTGTTTTCTTGGCTCTTTTGCCCAAAAAACTTCCAGATTTTAGGATTTTCGTGTGTTTTTTTGGTCTTAGCCATCCTTGTGCTACCAACGGATTTAGTTGGCTGTAATGCCTTTGCGACAATCGCATCTTTTGAGAGCCCCTCCTCAAGAAAAATCTTTCGACGTATGTGGCCCACATCCACAGATTCTAAGACAGTCAACTGATCAAAGGAACATTGGAATTCGTTCTGCAGTTATTCCTCCCATTTTACTATATTTTGGGTGTTTTCTTGGCTCTTTTGTCCAAAAAACTTCCAGATTTTAGGATTTTTATGTGTTTTTTTGGTCTTAGCCATCCTTGTACTACCAGCGGATTTAGTTGGCTGTAATGCCTTTGCGGCAATCGCATCTTTTGGAACAAAGGATGATGGTATCCCCGAAAGTACGATAAAACTTTTATCCTCGTACGTCCATCCATAAATCCCCCCCCCCCTTTTTTTCCAGGAGACCCTTCGCTAGCCTAGAAGCATCCCTCTTAGCCAATAAAACATCTAAAAATCAATAAAACGGATTTTTATTGGCCAAAAAAGCCAGAAAAACACCCAAAACACGGCTAAGAGGGAGTTTTTTAAAAAAAGCTTTTGGGTGTTTTCTTGGCTCTTTTGACCAAAAAACTTCCAGAATTTAGGATTTTCGTATGTTTTTTTACCCAAAAGTTCCGTTTGTTTGTTAGGCAAGCAACAGGAAATAATGTAAAAACGGTGGTTTTTTCGGTCGGAAAATGAGAATTGCCCAAAAAATTTGGTCCTACACTTCGCAGGGAAAAAGGCGGAGAATGGGGAATTCAAATCAAAACCATTTTCTTCAAAAATGGTAAAACATCATGATTTTGTATAAAAGAAGAAGAAGGAATTGAGAAAAATCAAGCGAATTTCATCAAGCCGCACCTTCCTGTATCGTTTCTTGAGCGAATGTAAATTTTTTTCGTTATTTGAGAAGCAAAACACGTTTTTCAGACAAAAAAAGAGTTAGGATTTCATGACCTTCCACTTTTTTCCATTTTTGATTGCGGTTTTGAATATTTTAAATTGTGCTAAAGCGTTAGGGAGTATATATTTTAGATCAATATCTAAAGGAACTGCTTCTAATCTCTAAAAGTTTTTTTTTTCCATTTTAAGTGCACATAAAGGATTTAAATTTTTTTATCGGCAATAAGTAGCAAGGAAAAAGCTCTGAAATAGGCGTCTTTTTATCCGAAACAAGCGTCCAAAAATCGTATAAAAATGGGGTTTTTGGCCGAAAGATCTAAAGGGAAAATAGTTGTTCAAACAGCGGTTTTTAAGAAACCTAGGGGAACGCCAAAAAATTCTGTAGTTGTGCGTTTTCTTGGTCCAAAAACTGTGAAAAAATCCTGAAAATCCGGTGAATGAGGTTTCGGTTGTGAGAAGTCGGCAAAGCCCTAAACATTGGTAAAATTGGAGTTCTTTCGCGAGAAAATCGCCTTTAATTAGGAAAAAGGGGGTTTCTCCGTTGAAAAACTGAGGCTTAAAATTCAATAAATAAGGTTTTGAGGTTTAAAGAACAAGGAAATAGCCAGAAAATTTTTTAAATGGGGTTTCTTTCTCAAAAGAACTCCCGAAAATCCGGCAAAAGAAAGTTTTTTGCGTTCATAAAAGATAAGAAAAGCGTGTAACTTTAATGTCTGGAGGGAGATTATTCCATTACACCCTTGGGGTCAGAACCCGGAAAAGTAGAAATTTATTGTGTTTTGACAGATAGAAAAATTTTACGAAATAATTTTGTGGTTACTGGGGCGTAGAGATATTTTATCTGCTCATTTTGGATAGCCCATCTGAAAGCTTTGGCTTTTGCTTAAGTAGGTACCATTCAGAATGCTTCAAATGAAGCACATATTGTTGTTTTTTTGGATTTAAAGTTCACTTTTCATTATAAAACTATGTACTTATTTTTTTTCCTCTCTTTTGTAAAGAGAATTGGAGCAGAGAGATTTCAAAAACAGACGTGTTTATCGACGAAACGCATGTTTTTGTTATTCGACGGCCTTAAAAAGTTGTCTGCTCACTTATCTCCCGGGGTTCTTGCAGTTTTGAAAACTTGATAACAGTTCGACGTCCGTCTGTTTCTATTAAAAGTTTTCTATTTGTACAACAAAAGTTTTTTTTTTCCTCTCCATCCCACGTCGGTGGTCATTAAAAATCAATTTCAAATAGCTTTTACTCGGTCGAACTCCCCCGACCTTTCCAATATTATCTCCATTAATACTCTTGTGCTGGAAAGTCTACATTCCTGGAGAATCCCACCCTTCATTGTCGAATATCTTGTGATGTAAAGACAGAAAATCAATTATTCTAATTGATGGTATAGAATCATGGATAATCAAGTTCGCCATTGTTTCCAACGATCAATTTATCCAGATTTGAGGGGTATCACGAGAACTTCCTTTCGAGTTAAAAGTTTATCGCGGTTTTAGGTTTCATTATCGCCTGAATTTTTGCTTTCCTTGTAAATCGGACTTCCTCAAATAAAAGTTATTACAATACCCTCGACAGACGATTTCCGGAAATTGCTTTACCTCCCTAGGGACGAAAAGGATTTGAAATCTCAGTCGATCAAGTTTGTCTGAGGTTTTGTCTGGCCGTCCTCAGACTTTTTTTTAAATTTGCTTACTTCAATTTTGACTGGATTTTTGCGGAATCTTTCTTCCTTTTGCACAAACGCCAGTTTTTTTAACCAAAATAAAAAGTACCAAATTAAGAAGACTTAAAATTGATAAAATATTGGCCTGTATTTGAAATCTACTAGGATTTAACCAATGTCCTCTTTTCCTCGCCAAAATTCCTTCTTCAATAATTTAAAAAAAATTATTTTTCTCAATTTTTGATGTTTTTTAGGTGGAAGAGATACGGGAGATGATAGATAAAATACAGACGAATGTAGAAGAGGTGAAGAAAAAACACAGTGCCATCCTTAGCGCTCCACAAACCGATGAAAGTAAGTTCAGTTTTACTTTTTTTCCTCTATAAATTAAAAATAACCCCTTTTTCCCATAAAAATGTATAGAAAGTAAGAAATTATTCATAGTTTTTTCATGTAGGATCTCGTTTTTATAGCTTGTTTTAGTTTTAAATAATAAAACGAATTGATTCACTTCAGGCCTTAAGTGTTTGTGGTTGATTTGATATAAATCAAGAAGAATGATGCCCAAATAATTCGTTTGTCGGGCGTTTAAGTTAATTGCGCATACATCTTCCGTTTTTATAGCTTTTTGCTCTTGTCAACGTTATTTTGCCATTATGAAAATTTACGTTTAGAGTGAAATTAGGTCCCTGTTTTCTGTCAAAACCAATTTTCTTAAGAAAATAAAAAATGCGGAAGTTGCTATTTTTGTGTTTTTGAATTTGAAAGGCTTTTGATCGAATACAAAAAGGCAAAAATAGAGAGAGAATTTCTTTTGCGAAAATAAATTGACCGGAGGCGGAAAAATAATGTTTTGTCACATTTTTTTACTCAAGACACGATTTTCTTGACAAAAGATTACCCGCCGCTTTTTGGCTCAAACGATCCCTTTCCGAGATGAAATAAAGCAAAAGATTTTTTTTCTCCAGTTATCGTTTTCCTTTTTTATTTTTTAACTTTTTACGTTATCGTTAGAGTATTTTCCGCCCTTTTGCTTTTGAAAGCGCTGACCGTACGTATAGTTATGCAGCATCTCATTAATCTTCATTCACAACACTCATCTTCCCCCTTTTTTTAACCCTTGAGTTCCCTCTGAAGTCTAACGACTTAATTTGTACGTTGTCACATCTTTTTCAGGGCAAAATTTTAAGTTTTTTGAACCCAAAAGTTATTTAAAAAATAATTTTATTTAGAATATTGCCTAAAAAGGATTAAAACGGGGTGAAAATTCAAAAATAGTTTTTTTTCCGGAGCCATCAAAAGGCTTCACGTTCGATAAACCCTTTTAATTTTTACCACTCAAAACTTCAACTACATCGATTTCTTCAGGTCAAAATACTACTTTATACAAAAAACTTAACATGAAAGTTCATAAAAATTACGTGCCTTTTTTTTATTTAGGGCATTGATCCAAGGAGGGAAACATAAAAAACACGAGAAGGGGAAGATGACGAAAAAACCCATTTTTCATAGAAACTAGCTTTTTTTTTCAATAAAAAAAACCGTAAATCTTATCTAATACTAGCTAATCTTTTTCAATCCTTTTTACATATTATTTAGGTCGATTTAATTGAAATAACAAAAGTAACTTAATTTAATACGTTCATTTAATTTACACGCAAAATGGAGGATTTTAAACGGTTTTTTGTCCATGTTGCTTAATTGCATTTTTACAACCCCCTTCGGATATAAAAATTTATTCAAATGGGTTGCCGTCAAAATTAAAACCGAGGAAGATTTCCTTTTTCATTCAGAATACATTAATGAGATTTTTATTTCTACTTAGTAGTATAAAAAAATTATAACTTTCAACTTTCATACTTAAGGGGATATGAGGGTTTTAAGTTGGTTGCTTTGTACATTTTTCGTTGTGAGCAACGGTTTTCGGTTTTTCCCTTCTATCTCGGAAACCGTCGCTCAAAACGAAAAAATGTCCTAACTAAAAGTTGTAGCTACGGAAATTTACTACATAAAATATCTTATTAGTTTTTTCCGTCAGAGCAATATTTTAGGAGATATGAAGGTTTTAAGTTTTCAGACAGGCTCTGTAGGATTATTAGTTTTAACCTCATAACTCCTTAAATATTGCTCTTACGCAAATAATGAATAAATTAATTTTTGTAGGAAATCTTTGTATCTACAACTTTTACTTAAGACATTTTTTCGTTTTGAGCGTCGGTTTCCGAGATAGAAGGGAAAAACCGAAAACCGTTGCTCACAACGAAAAACTTGCAAAGCAACTCACTTAAGAACCCTCATATCTCCTTAAGTATTGCTCTGACAAAAAAACCAATGAAGTCTTTTTGTAGGAAATTTTCGTAGCTACGACTTTTACTTAGGACATTTTTTCGTTTTGAGCGACGGTTTCCGAGATAAAAGGGAAAACCCGAAAACCGTTGTTAACATCGAAAAATTTGCAACGCAACCAACTTAAATACTTCCATATCTCCTAAAGTATTGCTCCGAGGGAAAAAACTAATAGGATATTTTATGTAGTAAATTTTAGTGCCTACAACTTTTACTTAAGACGTTTTTTCGTTTTGAGCGACGGTTTCCGAGATAGAAGGGAAAAACCGAAAACCGTTGTTAACAACGAAAAATTGTCAAAGCAACTCACTTAAAAACCATCATACCTCCTTAAAATAAAAATTATTTTAGGATTGGCAGCTTTTGTGATCCTTAAATTTTTGAAAAACTACTTTTCATCTCGGATGTGTCGTTTGATTTGATTTCAAAGCACTAAATTAGAATTTTTCGTCCTTTTTTAAAGGCATCCGGTGTCTTTTATTCCCAAGGGGGATCTTAAATAAAATATAAGGGCAGTTTTTTTTTACTATTGCCGGGGTTAGAAAAGGGTGAATAATAAAAGAAGTTGTAAAAAACCTCGCGGAGAGGATGTTGGGCCAAATTCCGCCCGTTAAAAAGAAACACGAAGGAGCAATTTATCGGTGCTGAGGTCAATTACGGGTCAATTGCTCGGTCTTCTGACGTCTCCGAATATTCTAATTTTGAAAGGGAGATAATGACGAATCCGTTTGTAATTGACGAAAGCAAATATAAACGATACGGGGGTGTTATCTTTGTTTGGAGATGACAAACTCGAGTTTCCGATGACAAGTTTGACCTAAACGGTTTAAACCCTTAGTGACCTACTAGAAACCAGAATCTTGAAATTGACAACCATTTTTTTTTCGTTAAAAAGTATTGTTTAAAAAGCGAATTTAACGCAAGAAAAGATTTCGTCGGATTTAATTGGCTTTCTGAATAAATTGGACAAAGAGATCTCTTTTGCTATCGCGGGGATTCCTGGGGTGAGTGGAGGGGTGTGAAACTGCGGGGGACTAATATCGATTCCCCAGGGCCCACGCGCTGGGAAAATACTCGCAGAATAACTGCTCCAGACCCTTATAAAACACACTAACCGCCTTATTGTCTTGTCTTATCACGAGAAAACCAACTTCCAACCCTTCGAATCTTGAAGGAGGAAAATTTTTTAATTAAAAGCGGACATAAAAGTTTAGGCGAAGGCGGCTTATTGTTTCATAGCCCAGTGTGCAGTTTAATGATATAATAACAGTTTCGTTCATCTAGATTCTAGACTCTTAAGCTCAAAGTACTTTTGCACCTTATGAAACTTCAGGGCTAAGTTCACTATGCTACCACCCACCCATTAACTGGACATTCCCTAGTTTTTCTACCTGAGAATTTTCCCATGATAATCCCCTTTAGCACACTTGGGCACCGTGGGAAAAATGCCATTGTTTTACAGACGAAAGGGAGTTGTAAATCCCTAGTTTTTCTGAAACAGAAAGTGTTATGTATTATAAGACAAAAGGAAGAGTGTAGTGTGTACGTGTCGACATAATGCGGTTCGCCATAAAGTCGACTGCGATTCGCCATATGCATTTGACCATAATATAGCAGAAATCGCAAGTTATCGTTCACCATAAAAATTCTGCAACATAAAGAAAATAGTCGAAAACGTTCACCATAATGCATTTGATCATAATCCATCTCGCCATAAAGAAGAGATTTAACGCTTGTTTCGACATAAAATTTGTCGTTTTAACATATCGCAGTGGAACATAAAAGAAACTTTCATTTTAAAGAACTTGTCGTTTCGCCATAAAACTGTTTCTGTCGTTTGGGTATAATACAGCTCACCATAAACTAGGGACAGCGGAAGAGCAAGCCTATTTTCGCCGTTAAAAACGCGATTATGGCGAAACGACAAAAACCTTAAAACTTGACAGTTCTCCATAATGCAATTCGCACATCCTCGCGAGAGGATACAAATTAACCCCCTTGGGTCATAAAACGAGCTGATCCCATTGGCTGCCTGCTTGCTTTTCTTAGTTTATGGTGAGATGCTTTATGTTGAATTGCATTATGGTGAACTGTCAAGTTTTAAGGTTTTTGTCGTTTCGCCATAATCGCGTTTTAAACGGCAAAAGTACGCTTGCTCTTTCGCTGTCCCTAGTTTATGGTGAGATGCCCAAACGACAGAAACAGTTTTATGGCAAAACAACAAGTTTAAAGAGAGGCTGTTATGGTGAGATGCGTTATGGTGTCTTGCACTTTTTTTTAGTGCATGTCGACTTGCATTTATTGAAAAAGTCGTTAATGGCGAAAAGCTGTATGTTGAAATGCATTATGCTGAAATTTTTGACCTTTTGAGAGCTTTATGTTCAATTGCATTATGCCGAAACGCATTATGGTGAACTACAGATTTTTTATGTTCAACTGCTTTAGGGTAAAATCCGTTATGTTGTTCTCCCAAAAGGAAGAAGCGTTCTCGTTTTAACATATTTGTTGGGAAAAACTTATGTGAGAGGGGACAACGATTTTTTTTTTCACATCAACTGAAACTCTCCGTCCCTAAAACAAAACTACGAGCGGAAAACACGTTACAGATATCTGGGTCAACAGGGTTTCTGCATTTATTCTCGCTGAGGAACCTCGTCGTTTAAAATATAGTGTCCGTCGTTCCGGTCAATAAAATCACATTTTTCCACAAAATAAAACCGTGGTTAAAAAATTTTTTATATTCTTTCTTTGTGTTCTGATTTCCATATTTCTTCGGACTTAAAATTTTAGTTCCTTGAAAGTTAAAGTCTGAAATAAAAACTTTCGACAATAATTTTTAAGTTGGAAATTTTATGATCATAATTTAAAGACTTTTCATTCTATTTTTGCAGTTTTTGACATCTATATTTTTTAAATGATAAACGTGTCCTTTTTTTAGTGGAAAAACATGAGCGATTTCCAATAAAAATGTCATCCGCGGTTACTCCTACGTCCTCTCCATGTACAGAAGCTCTTTTTCAGTCGGGTTTTTAAATAGAGTTCTGTCAAACGATGGGTAATTCGTCTCTTTTGATTTTGACCGCCCCAATTTATCTTACATCTCTCGTGCCCCTGTTGCATCTCCTCTTTATACCGCTCGCGTGTTACCATCTCCCGACCTAAAAACTTTTCAAAAGGCCCAAAAGTTAAAACGGAGTTTTCATCTTCTCTGTTGTAATTTCTGGCTTCTGCCCTCTATGTAAACTAAATTGCACCCCAAGGCTGTATTCCGAGCAGTTTTGTTTAATATAGGTAGTTTGATTACGGAATTCCATCTTGTGGCCCAAGAGGATCAAATATTCTGTCTGGAGAATCTTAGATTTAATGTCGTTATTAATTTCCAACTTTCACACCCTCTTTATCGATCTTTTTTCCCGCCACTTATCACAAGTCAAAATTGTTCCAACCTTCCAGTGTGTCATCAAGAAAATCCCTATGACCTCACTTTTTCCACAACTTTTTCTGTTAGTTATAATATCGCCGCCTTTATGAACGTAAAAATTTGCTTAAAATCAGGAAAATAAGCTGAATGAGTTGACCCAGAAAGTCATTTTAATTTTATCATTGTTCCAATATAGCTTCTTATTTCGTGGAAAAAAAGATCGTGAAATTAGAATAAAAAAAACTTTATTGAAATGAAATATTCAAATCGTCCTTTTCCCTTAGCCTGATGAAAATATATTGAATATTAAAATGAAATCCACTTTTACCATACGATCTTTAAAAAAAAACTAATTTCTGTTTCTAAATTCTCATTATCCTATCTTAAAATTCTTTTGGGATAATCATCCCCTAAAAATAGGATTAGAAATTCATAATTTTTTGAAAAATGTAGGAACACCTACTTTTACCTCTCTCAAACTGAGGTTATTGAATTGAGGCGCTCCGGGTACGAAGGGCGAACTCAACAAAACGTAGTTTCGAGATATTCGCATTTTAAAGTTCTATGTTACGGGCGAACTCAACAGAAAAGTCATGCCCTGGAATGGGAAAAGGAGTGGGGGTTGTGGACTAGGATGTGGAGTTCGCCCTTCGTACCCGCTCGGATATCGCAGTTAGAGCTTTGCCGCATATCGGTTTTTACGTATTTAAAGGGGAAAAAAGGGCGAACTCAACATAAAAATTATATGGGTGTATTCACCAAGAGGTCTAGAATCTGAAAATTTTGTCCGATGTTGAGTTCGCCCTTCGTATCCGGAGCGCCTCAATTACCCTCCGTTTAGCAAATTGCTAATTATTTTTTTTAATCTCGAAGACCTGTAAAAGTACTCAAGTGCTGGCGAGAACTTCCTCAAATAGAGCAATTCAATAATTTTTCGTCCCTAATAACAAAAACATTTTTTTAATCTCGAAGACCTATAAAAGTACTCAAGTGCTGGCGGGAACTTCCTCAAATAGCGCAACTCAATCATTTTTCGTCCTTAATATCAAAAATATTTTTTCAATATCGAGGTAGAAAAAATGAAAGCCTTCGCCCATTCAGGCTACACGGAACGGGCGAGAACTTCATGACATTACCCCGGAAATCTGACTGATTGTCTTCCTCTGCGGGGTCTGAATGACCCTTTTCCGGGAGGGTGTCACAAACTTCTCTTAAACACATTGCGTTTAAAAGTTTATTAATTTTTACGTCCTTTGTTCAAATAATTCGCCTCCTTTTTAAACATCCAGGTAGACTACTATTTGCCTCTTAACAGCGATGAGACTCGTGAAAAACTCTTACTTTCTGTCTTAAAACAACGTGGATGAAAATGTTTTGTTTTCTGAGAGAAGAAAGCATTTCAAAAACTTCTTAAGTTGAAAAGCGCCTTATATCTGCTTAACTCTTTTAAAAATTTAATTCAAAAAAATTATTTATTCATATTGAGCCTTGAATAAAATGTTATCCGCATACAAAGCTCGTAAAACCACCGTGAATTTAACCTCAATCCTTTCCTGCGGAAATACGCTGAATATTTTTTATGGTACGATTTGCTTTATAAAGTTTGAAAATCCCTTTTATAAAAGGAGAAAAAAAATTTATTTGATTTTTGATTTAAATTGAAGGGTAGGAAATACAGTTGAGGAAATTGTATCCGGGGCTCTTAAAACGGAGTTGAACGTCGATGTTAATGTTTGACTTCTACCGTGTCGGCTGTATCTCATGAAAGGGGTTTTTTTATTTGAGCTAATAAGGACGGAGGGAGCGGGCTGTAGAATCAGGTGAAGGTAGGCTCGGGGATCGATCGAGGCCGTGAACCCTCGGCGCCCGTCTCTCCCTTCACTCCCTCACAATCCTTCAATGTTTTCTCATTTTCACACCCCCCTCTTCTAGTTCGTTGACTTCGTATACGGCTTTTCGCTACCTGTTTTATGAACGAGAATATAAAGCACTTGAAACCTACATAACCTCAAACTTACGTCCCGCCCTCGTTAATATTTTAATATCAAAATAGTGGTCGTTTTGACCCTGGAGTCCTTTTACACTCCCAATGATCATGTCCCATTTTTAATTTTTGTCTTAAGTGAAATTCTCAAATTACTTTTTCCATCTTTTGTCCTAAAAACTAATCGAATTCCGCCTTTTAATGGCCGAAAAGTAATGCGATCTCTTGTTAATGAGGAGATTTAATTTTACGATCAATCCCTTTCCATTAACGACTGGTTTCAAAGCTAATTCTATCAGTATCGGTAATTTTACCCTCCAAAATTGTAAGTGGGTCAAAGTTGGTTACGGCTTCGTTATTCTTACTCCCAAGTTAATTATTTTCTCCCCCTTAAGTTTTTCAACTTCCTGGATATTAAAAAAATTGAAAGAAAAATTCATTTTTCACTAAAAGACCTTATGATTTTTAAGCGTTTTAAATTACTTCCAGATCATAATTTTCTGGGAAAAAGTACTTATTCATTCGGATTTCTCACGGCCTTAACAGCAAGGACCATGACAGTCTATCTATTTATACCTGATTACATCATCGCCGACATATTTCCGTGTCTGGATCCTCTACTTTCATATCCCGCCTCACCAATAAAATCTCAAGAGGGAAATTTCTTATTTTTCAATCTGAATTAATTCGGATTTCATCTAAACCGTTCCGTTTTTTTCATTGACTAAAAATTTCTTCAATAAAATACAAAGGCGCTCATTCTTTTTACAAATAGAAATGGGAAATCAAAGCCGATTTTTATCGAGCGACTTTTTTTAGTACCTTGAGATAAAGCATAATAAACGTTTGGAAACACGAAACGTTGATAATGTTCGATTATGATGAATTTTCTTTTGTTTTTGGTCTTTTTTTAACTCGGAAGGTCGTTGACCCTCCGTGTCTGGGCCGAGGTGTGAACAAGTTCGCGATTTTAATTTCCTGAGGAAGTTTTCAATGAGGAACCCTCCAAGTTTTTTAGAAAATGGGCTTTATAGACTCTTTCGGGGGGTTCAAAACGACCTTAATATCGATTTGACAAGTCTGCCGTTTTTATAGAATATCACGACTCTAATCAACAATTTGTATTTAGTTTTTTTTTAACTTTCTCAAAGAAAAGTTACTGTATTGCCCTCTATGTACAGTTTTTGGGATTGGGTCTTTCTGTTGAAGAAAGTGAGTTGTCTGTCTGGCTACAATTTTCATCCGATTTAAAAAAAAAATTTCTTTCGTAGATAGGTATCTAAAAAATTTTGAATTTTTTTTTCGAAGGCGAGATCCGTCTGTCTAAAGTATTGTTTAATTTGGGGAGAACACCGTTCAACATAACGCATTTCACCCTAAAGCTGTTGAACATAAAAATCTGCATTTCGACATAAATATCTTTAGTTCACCATAATGCGTTTAGGCATAATGCAATTGATCATAAAGCTCTCAAAAGTTCAAAAATTTTGAACATAATTTCAACAAAAAGCGTTTTGCCATAAACGACTTTTTCAATGGATGCAAGTCGACATAAAAAAAGTCACCATAACGCTTCTCACCATAAAAGCCTCTCTTTATACTTGTTGTTTTGACATAAAACTGTTTCTGTCGTTTTGGCATAATACATCTCACCATAAACTAAGGACAGCAAAAGAGCAAGCTTACTTTCGCCGTTTAAAACGAGATTGTGGCGAAACGACAAAAACCTTAAAACTTGACAGTTCACCATAATGCAATTCAACATAAAGCGTCTCACCATAAACTAGGAAAAGCTAGCAGGCAGCCAATGGTATCAGCTCGTTTTATGACACAAGGGGGTTAATTTTTTTCCTTTCGCGTGGATGTGCGAATTGAATTATGGTGAACTGTCAAGTTTTATGGTTTTTGTCGTTTCGCCATAATCGCGTTTTATACAGCGAAAATAGGCTTGCTCTTCCGCTGTCCCTAATTTCTGGTGTACTGTATTATACCCAAACGACAGAAACAGTTTTATGGCGAAACGACAAGTTCTTTAAAATTAAAGTTTCCTCAACTGCGTTATGTTGAAACGACAAATTCTATGTCGAAACGACAAGTGTTAACTCTCCTCTTTGTGGTGAGATGTATTATGTTCAAATGCATTATGGTGAACGTTTTCGTCTATTTTCTTTATGTTGAGTTGCACATTTTTATGATGATTGGTAACTAGCGATTTCTGCTATTTTATGGTCAAATACATTTTGGCGAACCGCATCATGTCGACACTCTTAATTTGCTAAGTCCAATCTTCACCAAATTCTACGGAAGTTCCCGTCAAATTTAAGTGAAAAATGAGTGCCAGCCGGGTACTTCCGGGGCTCCCGAACTCGAAGAACCCTCCTGAGGTTAGACTAAACCCTCCTGATAAATCCGTCGTGCAGGTTTGTCAATCCTACATTCAATTTTCGAAAAGAACCCCGAGTAATTAATTGTGAATTTGTGGCCGTGTTAACACTGAATAATCGCTTTTCATGTTCAGAGATAAAGGGAGGCCCCATGTGGAATCGTGACGGCATCACGAGCCTTGCATTATCTCGGGCATTACGTGCCTCCCCATTCCAGGCACCGGTAATTAAACCCAACAGGAACAATCAGAAATAGCCTTATTAGAATAATCAGGGCCTCTACACTCTCAGATCGATTGATTTATCTCGAATGGGGCACTGCATTGTCGTATTCTCAAACGTCTCTTTTTACTTCCTCAAAACCCAGTTATTACAAATCGCTTTTCAAAAAACCTAAAAACCAAAATGATAATTTAACGTTTTCTATCTGGCCTGATATTAGCCCAAGATTCGTAAAAGCCCATATTTTAAAAATTTCCCTCGGTTTTTAAATTATAGCTTTTTATAACGACCTTCATTATGTCATGAAAAAATAAAAGACTTGAACAATCACAACCTTCGTCTCTTATCTATTTTCTTTTCCTTTTCAATATTTTTTTATCGAAAAGTTCCTTTTTGAATACTAAATAATATGAAATAAATGGCCCTCCTTATTTTTATTATGTTAATTAATTTGATTTTATTTTTTTCAGAGGTCAAGCAGGAGTTGGAGGATTTAATGGCGGAAATAAAAAAGACAGCGAATAAAGTCCGTGCCAAACTCAAAGGTAAAAAAATATTTTTATGAAGGAAACTAAAAAATAAAAGGTATTTCCTTTAAAACGCCGTAAGTGAAAGGAAGTTCTTGTCCCGTGGGGATCAATAAGCTTAAAGATACTTTAAACGTTGGATGGTGAATCTATTGTTCTTTGTGCTTGAATTGACATTGATAGAGGGGTTGTTAGCATCCGCAGAATAAAAAAAAGAACCAGAAAACTTTTTTTCATGTAGGCTTTTTGTTAAATTTCTTTTTAAGCACCACAGTTTCCTCAGTTAAAATTGCCTTAAGTCTTTACATTTTTCGAGCCTACTGAAAAACTTGGTTTTTCAAATTTACAACTTCGAAAAGCTTTTTAATTTAATGTGTGGTTGGAAACTTTAAACGGTGCTTAAACCGACTAATTTTCTAATTCTATTGAAACTTTTGGGTCACTGTTCAATTTAGACCTTTAATTCCTGGTTTACGAAATAAGTTAAGTGCCTACACTTACTAAAGAGATAAAAAAAAAACTACCTTTTGTGGAGCAGTGGTCTTTTTTCTCACGCCGTGGAGGGCCTGGGTTCAAATCTTGGGCGTGCTAATTTTTTTTTCTTTAATAAAAAGTACAGTTGACACTGAAACAAGGCAAAGGCGCCTGGGCCTGAATGAAAGAAAAATGTTCTCACTGGGCCCCTTATAAGTGAATAAACTTAGCTTGTTTTAAGATACAAAATCAAGTTAACCCTTTCGAGACCGCAGGCTACTATAGTTACCATTTGCACTTTTCGTTTGGAGACGTTTGGTGACTTTAGTTGCCCAGCGGCGCCAGCGGGAAGCCTCTCTAAAAAATTTAATACCTTCGCTTCCCGTGGCGCTAGCGACATCCAAAAACTGGCAAACTGTTGGGGAAGAAATGAACTACGTGATGCATCACTCGTCGCTTTCTGTGCTTTGCTGGGCGCTGGGGGCGGTTGGGGAGAAGTGGGGGGAAGTGCTGCGCCAGTAGCGCAGAGAATCCAGCGTCATATGCGGTCTCGAAAGCGTTAATGAAAGTGTGTAACCCTGGATCAAAGACTTGAAATTAAGTTATCAAGTAGGAAAAAAGTCAATAATTGTATTGTAAATTTTAACGGAAGGTTAATTGTATTTTTTTCTTGCAGTAATCGAACAAAATATTGAACAGGAAGAGCATACCAATAAATCGTCAGCAGATTTGAGAATACGGAAGACGCAACATTCGACGTTATCTCGTAAGTTTGTCGAAGTCATGACTGAATACAACCGCACACAGACAGACTACAGAGAGAGGTGTAAAGGCAGAATACAAAGACAGCTAGAAATCAGTAAGTTATAAGAAAAAAAAAATGTATCGAACTAACATATTTCTTCAGCGGGTAGAACGACAACTAATGAAGAATTAGAAGAAATGTTAGAAAAAGGAAATTCCGCTGTATTCACCCAAGGTGTAAGTTAAAAAGTTGATTGAGATTTCATTTTATTTTTGAATTTATTTTCAGATCATAATGGATACACAGCAAGCGAAACAGACATTAGCTGATATAGAAGCTAGGCATGCTGATATTATTAAATTAGAAAACTCTATTAGAGAACTTCATGATATGTTCATGGATATGGCGATGCTTGTCGAAAGCCAGGTCAGTTTATTTAATATTAAAAAAATCAAAAATGAAGTATATTTTGGACACGGCCGAATCTTTTCCACGCATATTCTGGCACTAAACTAACTTTTCTTTTTAACGGTGTTGGGACTAACAAATTTCTATGTTAATGCTTGGCGTAGGGAGAAATGATCGATCGTATAGAATACCACGTTGAGCACGCAGTGGATTATGTCCAAACGGCAACTCAGGATACAAAGAAAGCGCTCAAGTATCAAAGTAAAGCTCGCCGGGTGAGTTTCATGACTAAAAATCTTTTTAGGTCTTCAGGTTTTTGTGACTTTTATGTTTTTATTTTTCTGTCTTAAAAGGCCGATGTGTCCATCACACGATGACATTTTTATTAATTCAATATTATTTTTCCTTTCCCCCTTTATTTTCTATCCTTGATGTTTTCTTTTACTAATACACACTGTGTCTCATGGTTTCTATGCTATATAACAATAATAACTTTTAACAATGGGTTGTTTGTGTGCTTGTTTGTTGCGGTGTTAATTTTTTTCGATGTTGCTTGTTTTCCGCCTTATTTTCCGACTCAACAAAAATTTTCCCACAAAAAACTTCCCTACCTGTTTTTCGCCGTTTTTTTTTTCTAACATCAGGGTGAACTCATCGATACAATCGAATACAATGTGACGACGACGAGCGACGCCGTGACCAAAGCTCGAGAAGAACTGATTGTAGCGGAAGACTACTCTTCAAAAGCGCGGAAGGTATTCACACTTTATAATAATAAGAAAAAAACTAAACTACCTAAAAGGAAATATCGCAATTCGCACATACTAATTATTTTCAAAATAGGTAAAATTTAACAGAAGACATAATTTTTAAATATTTTTTTTTTATTCATCATCCTTTGCAAATCTATTTCTGCAAATTTCACTTCCCTGTTGTACAAGTTACTCACTTTATAATGCACACTTAAGCAAACAATTATCCCTTCAAGCATTTTGTTTAAAAAAAAATATCCAAACTGGAAGGGATACTTCTAGTTTCGAGTCTACTGCCTGCGCAAACGGTTTTAGCTCAAAAAGTGATTTTTTTGCCTTAAAAAAATTGTTTTCCCATATTTTTCGGTTTGAGGCCAAAAAACGATTTTAAATAACTTCTTTTTGAGGAAGTTAAAAATATTGGGTTGGGATATATTTTTTGTCGTAACTCCTCAGATGTTTTCTGACGAAAATAAATCATCTTTACCCCACTTTTAGGACTCAAAGGAGGGGGGGGGGATATTTATTCAAAAAATTGTTTATAATTTTTGTCATTTTACTCATTTGGGTTTTCAAGAAAAAAAAAATTTCATTGAAATTTTTTCTATTGGCCTACCCATTACCCTGCAGATCGCCCTCTCACTTTGTGGTTGGGAACCTCAAGACTTGAAAAATCTAAAAGTATTCATCAAAAAATTATTTAATCCTTAACGCTTCCCTCAACAAAATGTTTCATTCAGAGATAATAGTTTGCGTGCCTTTACACAAAAAAAAATATAAAAAATTGTCCACAATGAAATTGTCATCATTCTTAAGGTTTGTCTATCTGTTAGAATCCTAGCATGTTTTTCTTAGATGTATTTTGTGCATAGCCTTGCTGGGTGTACATCTACCCTCAGTTTCGATGTTTTTAGAATAAATTCTTGTACATAGACAAATATCAACAACAAAAAAGAAAAAAAACTACATTTATATCCATTTTAAAAAGAAGAAGATCATGAAAAATGGAATTTTTTTAGTGATGGGGGTTGCAGAAATTCATTTACTTTTTGTTGATTTTATCATTTCAAAAATGGAAGTATTCAAATCAACCAAATATAGTTCATCTTGGCCAAACTTTCTCATTTTTTCCTGAGATGATAGCATCTACTTCTTCTTTTTAACATTCTTCTCAATGAAGTTTCTGATAAAAAAAATTATTTTAAAAGAAAAAATTGCTAACATCTCATTTTTCTATTTGTTCACAGAAAAAAATCTACATAATCATCTGCCTGACAATAACTGTGTTGATATTAATTATAGTCCTATCGGTAATATTCCTGTAAAAGCTTTATCGGGTGGATAAACAATTTAATTTTAGTTCATCTAGAATCTCACTTATGAGTAAAATAATTTCTGTCTTTTGATGTCAATGTATCTTGTATGTCGTGTAAATCTTTCACCTAAAATTCCCATTTTACGTTGTAAATATCGTTTAAAAACGACAATAATGTAACCCCCTATTTCAATGTAACCATGCATTTAAAAAATTTTTAAGGACGAAAATATCCGGATAAATCCCTAAAAATGTTATTTTTGTACCTGTCAATAAAAAAACCTTTTCTGCACTAAGACTGATAAAGTAGCGAATGCACTTTAACTTCGGTTTAAAATTGTAAAATTTAAGACCATCGCCGAAGTTAAATTTGTAAAACCCGATCAGATCTGCAATTATATTTTATAGGTGCTAAAAAACCGTTACGTTTTGTTAATTTTATTGTAAATATTTAATTTTGTTAATTTATTATTATTATTATTTCTTTTGGTAATTTTCAGCAAGGAAACCATGAGTAGCACAAATGTGTCAGACAGAGTTGATGTTATCAAAAAATATTTAGTGCCTTTATACATCCCAGTCAATTCATCAACGCCAATATTTATAAAATAACATAAGCTCTGTTTTTTTTTTACGTTAAAAGTTTTTATTTATTTATTTTTTTTTTGTTTAATAAATTAACTTAAATTATTTTTTATTTTATTTTTTTTCCTTAATTAATGTATGTTTAATTTTTTATTTTTAATCTGAGCAGAAGAAGATTATGATTTTAATATGCCTGTCGGTACTCGGGCTTATCGTAGCGTCAACTGTGGCTGGATATCTTGGTTTTTAAATTCGCTGGGTGCGTATTTACTTTTTTTAAAATTTAAATATTCTAATCTTTTTTTTCTTGTAGACTAACCAGGAAAGAACAGGGAAGAGAAACTCTTCTAGTCAATGTCATTTACTCATATTGTCTTTTAGCTACCTTATTAGTAAGTTTTTTATTATATTTTGCGTAAACACTATACAAAATGGCAGTCAAAAAAAATTGTACAGGTAGTTTTCTGACTTATTTATATGTAACAGTTTAAAAAAATTTAATAAAAAAAAAATTCTTCCTAAATTTAAATGTTCGTGTACTTAAATTGTTGTTTTAGTAGATCTTTTTAGGCGTTTGTTATTTTTTAAAAAAAATTTAAAAAGCAGAACATCTGCATTTTTTTAAAATGGGAGGGCGATTTTTTTGTTATATAAAATTTTAACTCCCAGAGTGCCTTCTTATTTGAGCCAAGCTCTTTTTTGTTTTTATTTTTTATACAGGGTGTTAATAAACACCAAGATAAAACCAAGTTCCAGATTTTTGCCGGTTGAAATTTTATGGGCGGTAACTAAACACCCTGTATTATGCAATGTAAAATATTGCACGTTTTAATTTTTTTAAAAAGAAAGCTTTAATTTGTAGTTTTCGAGGCACTTAGATTGTTTTTTCGCCCTGGAAAAATTATATGTATAGCGGAAAATTATTAGGTGCTATACTCCCCCCACTGCCACAAATTAGAGTTCAGAGAAGCCGAACCCCTTTCTAAATTCAGAAATGCCGAAATTGTAAATAAAATCTTCAGTACAAAATTTTTTCAAGAGCTTTTCTAGGCTCTAGGTTGTACTGTTTTTGGTTTTTTTCCCCCATATCTAGTCTACGTTCAAGCTTTAAATTTTTTGGATAGCACAAAGAGGGTTTAACATTTAGTTCTTCCCTTTAGTCACATATCATCGCCTAATTTCGACCCTTTGTACAGAAAAAGCTTGTGATCTCATTTTTTTTCATCACCCACTTAAAAAAACAACGAACGTGTATATAAAATTTAATTTAAAAAAGTGGATTAAAAAATCATTTTATAACGTTATTCACTTTAGATAGAACACGTACACAAAATCGCAATTTCCGTCACTCTGTATTAGCGGTGTTAAGCCTCAGCAATAAGTGATTGTTTAATTAATAAAAAATACTAATAAAATGTTTTTTCTTAATATTTATATATATGTGATATAGACATTGGCCTGGCACCATTTTTTTCCATGGTAATGTAATTTTTTGTGATATAATTTTGGCATGTAAATATTATTAAGTAGAAGATAGGATGGCTTCTGTGGTGTATTCAAAGCAAAATTTAAAAAAATTTCTTTCTCCAGTGGGATGCAGTTTTTAATTTTAAAAAATATGTGTAAATAATTAAAATTTTAATATATCATTGTCGTTAACATTAAATTTTTTTATTTAAAAAATATTAATTTTATTACAGTTATCTTAGTTTAAAAAAAAAGTTTATAAAATGTTCGAATGTGAAAAATCTAAGCACTTCAAAAATATTGTAAAGTAGTTTTTACTTAAAAATTTTGTCCTGGAGAAAGTATTTTTGAAGTGCAAAAAATTTACCCTAGTGTTTTCTTCCCGGTGGCATTTATTTACAGAATAAAAAACCTTTTTCCCTCATATTTCAAATAAAACTTAGCAATATCACTATAAAACCAATATATTTTTGCAACTAATATGTATTTTAAAAAACCCTTTTATGATTTATGTAGTTTTGGCATGACTGTGATAGTATTAAGGTTTTAATTGTTAAAATTCATCCTTAATTTTTAGAAAATCCCACTGTTTTCCCTTATTTTCCTACCCCCTCACAATAAAGCATTTTAGAATCTTCTAGCTTTCTATTTAAAAAGTTTAAACTGGCCTATAGTTTTATACAACTGTATATAAAAAATTATGTGTTTAAGCGCAGCAAATGCTGTAAGCACTTGTGTGTATGTCAATATAAAACATTAAAAGGAAAAAAAAAAGTTTAAAAAAGTGATAAACAATTCCTCTGTTAATAGACCTAGTCACATTATATGTAATCTTTATAAATAAAAATATTTATTGACTTTAGCACACCAGTGTTTATTTTTATTAAAAAGAAAAATTTACACTAGTGTTTTATGTTGGCGTAGCGTAGAAAACTGGTGATCTAAAGTTCGGGAAAAAAAATTTTTTCTTTTGTAAATCTAGCAATGTTTTTTGAAGTTTTAGGAATAATGTAATCAGGAAAAATGTCAATTCGTTATGATTATAACGAAACAATAAAGTTGTAAAACCTGTATTTATTTGGGTCCTTGATATTTTATGCTAATGCAAGTGAGATTTTGTCTTGGAAGGAGGAAAAGAAAGAAAAGAGAAGGTTTAGGTAACACTTAATAATTGTAATAAAATATATTTCTCTCTCTATCTCTCTAAATGTCCCATGTTTTTATTATTTTTTGTCTGAAATTTTTTGCCCTTTTTTTGTTTTTATCCTTTTCCTTGGATTTTTTGAAAATTGTTGACTTCAAAATTCAAGTCTGGGATTCCTTAGGAAAAATTTCTGGTGGACTATTTTCGGAAATGAGACTATTACGGACTATCTGACAATTTAATTACTGTTTGTTTCATAATCAATGATTAACGGCTGTTTAACTAAAAGTTAAGCAAAGTAATTTATCCCTCCTATCTTAAGACTCTTTTTTGCTAACAATTTGACGATTTAACGGCCTGTTTACTAATAATTGATAATTTTAAGACAGTTTTTATAATAATTTGACGATGTAACAACTGTTTTTTTTTCATAATTGATGATTTAAATGGATGTTTTACAAAAAATAAGGCAAAACACCCTATTAAATTGCTTTTTTTACTAACATCTGTTTTTCTCATAATTGATGATTTGGCAAAATACACTCTTTGACGACAGTTTAACGACTGCTATACTAAAAAACGAAGTTTTAACGACGGTTTTACTAAAAATCGACGATTTTTAGACAGCTTATATAATAATTTGACGATATCACCCTATATAATGGCTGTGTTACTAACAACTGTTTTTCTCATAATTGACGATTTAACGCCTGTTTTACTAACTATTTGGCAATATACACTCTTTGACGACAGTTTAACGACTGCTATACTAAAAAACGAAGTTTTAACGACGGTTTTACTAAAAATCGACGATTTTTAGACAGCTTATATAATAATTTGACGATATCACCCTATATAATGGCTGTGTTACTAACAACTGTTTTTCTCAAAATTGACGATTTAACGCCTGTTTTACTAACTATTTGGCAATATACACTCTTTGACGACAGTTTAACGACTGCTATACTAAAAAACGAAGTTTTAACGACGGTTTTACTAAAAATCGACGATTTTTAGACAGCTTATATAATAATTTGACGATATCACCCTATATAATGGCTGTGTTACTAACAACTGTTTTTCTCAAAATTGACGATTTAACGCCTGCTTTACTAACTATTTGGCAATATACCCTCTTTGACGACAGTTTAACGACTGCTATACTAAAATACGAAGTTTTAACGACGGTTTTACTAAAAATCGACGATTTTTAGACAGCTTATATAATAATTTGACGATATCACCCTATATAATGGCTGTGTTACTAACAACTGTTTTTCTCATAATTGACGATTTAACGCCTGTTTTACTAACTATTTGGCAATATACACTCTTTGACGACAGTTTAACGACTGCTATACTAAAAAACGAAGTTTTAACGACGGTTTTACTAAAAATCGACGATTTTTAGACAGCTTATATAATAATTTGACGATATCACCCTATATAATGGCTGTGTTACTAACAACTGTTTTTCTCATAATTGACGATTTAACGCCTGTTTTACTAACTATTTGGCAATATACACTCTTTGACGACAGTTTAACGACTGCTATACTAAAAAACGAAGTTTTAACGACGGTTTTACTAAAAATCGACGATTTTTAGACAGCTTATATAATAATTTGACGATATCACCCTATATAATGGCTGTGTTACTAACAACTGTTTTTCTCAAAATTGACGATTTAACGCCTGCTTTACTAACTATTTGGCAATATACCCTCTTTGACGACAGTTTAACGACTGCTATACTAAAATACGAAATTTTAATGACGGTTTTACTAATAATCGACGATTTTTAGACAGCTTAATAATAATTTGACGATATCACCCTATTTGATGGCTTTTTAACTTCCTTAAAGAAGTAGTTGGTTTCTGGGTGTGCAGCCAAAGAAAATACAATTTGTATTCAATTATTTAATTCGCCGACGTTTCGAGACATTTAGTCCCTTTCTCAAGACGCTACAACAAGACATATTGATAAGTTACAATTTAGAGCACATGGGACTAACACTTACTTGACGTAAAAAGAGTGATACAATGAGTCGAGTTCGAGATAATATAAAATAGTCGTAAATATTGAGATGATTGTCCTTTTTTTTTTTTTTTTTTTTTTTTTTTTTTTTTTTTATATACAAATCTGGCATAAGAAGGGTTCTTTTAATGCTTTTTTAAAAAACAAAATGCACATGGACAATGACTAGAAAAATTGCGAGAGAGGTATGACGAGAATCTTGTCCGGTAGGGAATCAAGGTTTGTTTTAAATTCATGATGCCTCAATGAGAGAGTCGATTTCAGGTGTGACGTCACGTTGACGTATAGAGTCCATGATGATTGGATTGTAACAACGGCTCAAACCATCCGTATCCGACTTTTTATTAATGGAATTCTTATCTTTTTTAATGTGAATCGCCTCCCAGAATTTTCTTCGATGGCGGTTTTTCTCTTTTTTAAGAATCTCTACATTATCCCAGTCGAATCGATGATTTAGCGTAACGGCATGTTCTGCGAGAGCGCTGCTTTCTGCCTTCTTTTGCTCGCAATTATACTTGTGCTGGTACATACGTCTGAATAGATATTGATCCGATTCACCGTAGTAGTTAGAAACTATGCCTTCATCTTTGCAAGATTGACAGCTTACACAATACACTACTCCCGATTGTTTTTCCTTTGGTGTTTTGTCTTTAAGGCTCGAATATATACATTCTAGTCTGTTAATATTTCGAAACGTTACTCTAGTGGTAGGGACTACATTTAGAATGGATTTTTTCACATTGTCTGAGAGGCCTTTGATGTATGGAAAATTGCAAAATTTATCAAAAGGCAGTTCATTTTTCTCACTCTTATCCCTCCAAAATTTAACATCATTAATACATTTGTTTATAAGTGTTTTTGGGTAACCATTCTTTTTAAGTATATCAATCACAGTCTTTTTATCCTCTATCGTAATAGGATCACTCTTTAAGTTGAAAACTCGACCAATTAGATTTTTTATAACATTTATTTTTTGAGAGTACGGTTGGGAAGATTTGAAGTTGATAAGTCTATTCGAGGCGATGGGTTTTGAGAACCATTTTGTATGTATCGAACCATCAGATAGACGAGTAACAGTAGTATCTAAGAAATTTATGGAATTCTCTACTTCATCTTCATATGTGAAATTTAAATTTTGATGAAATTCATTGAAAACTTGAACAATTTCATCAGTTTTGTCATTTGGTATGCATGTTAAGATATCATCAACATATAAAAATAAGAAAGGAGGCTTAAAACTTAGTTTACTAATTGCAAAGTCAATCAATTTTCCCATTATGATGTCTGCAAAAATTGGACTGAGGGGACTGCCCATGGCACAGCCCGCCATCTGTTGGTAGCAATGAGAATTGTATACAAAGTATCCAGAGTTACCACAAAATATGACAAGATCAATAAAGTCATTCTGCGAGATTTTTGTGTGTGGCGATAGAATGTGCCATTTTTCATTGATTATTTTAATCGTTATGTCAATCGGGATATTAGTAAAAAGCGATGAAACATCTAAAGATATGAACTTATGATTTTCTGGTACTTTCAGCATACAGATCTTTTCTTTGAATTGTAAGGAACTATTAATGGAATGTTTATTTTCAGTTCTTAAGTTGTTAAGAATGTTTGTAAGATATTTCGATAGATCGTACGTGGGTGATCCAATAAAACTTACTATGGGTCGCAGAGGATGGTTGGGCTTGTGAATTTTTGGAAGGCCATAGATTTTAGGGGCGACTCCGTTGTAACATCTTAATTTTAAGCCTTCATATCTCGTAATTACTTCCTTCTTTTCAAGAGCTAACACTAACTTATTCGTTGTAGTTTGAATTTCATTCGTAAGATCTTTGTTTCTTTTCTTATATACTGAGCTATCTGATAGTAAGATTTCCATTCTTTCTTCATAATCTACTTTTTCCATTATAACAGATTTGTTTCCTTTATCGGATTTCAAAATTAATAGGTTCGGATTATTATTCAAAAATTCTTTAGTTAATTTTATAAGGTCCACAAATGCTTTTTCTGTTTTACATACATTGGTTCGATTTTTGGAGCGATTCTTAAAGTTTAAAAGAATGTTGCTGATGCTCATCCGAACAATGGCCTTTGTGTCTTCGTTTCGTAAGGTGTTAATAAACCGATCAGTTTCCGCGAGTATGTCAATGAACTGATTGAACTGAGGTACAGTGGGAACACAAAATTTCGGACCCAAAGCTATCAAATTTAGCACTTTTTGATCGATGTCAACATTCGTTAGATTTATCGCCCATTCTTCGGGTGCATCAACAACATGAACAAAACACTTTTTGATTAAAAAATCCAGTTTCTTTTTACTAGTTTTGTTTCCATCAAGTCTCAGCTTATCGCAAAAGGTTTGTTGTTTTGACTTAAACATTTGTACTATGTGATTCGGAAGATCATTGTATGCGCTTTGTTCACATTCATGGGCCCTTCTGCGGTAATATGACACTTGCTGGAAGGAAACTTTGATATCGAGACTAAGAATGTGTTTTTTGGTTCTTAAATATATACTTTCCAAATCATTCAAATACTTTCTATCACATATCGGAAGACTTTGATTCTCAATTTTGAATCGGTTGTTTAAATAATTAGGGATAACCTGATTTTGGCGACATTTTACGAGGAATTCTCTTTTGTTCTCCGCTCGTGTGAGTTTTTTGTTCCAGTTAGCCCAAGTTTTCAGATTGTTCGCAATGTTCTGGTTGTAGTCATTCGCAATAGTTCTGAAGAACCTGCCAGAGTGGACTTGTCCGTTTTCACCCAACGAGTTTATCATGGTGTTAGTGGCTGTATTTATGATGTAGTTGGTTTCTGGGTGTGCAGCCAAAGAAAATACAATTTGTATTCAATTATTTAATTCGCCGACGTTTCGAGACATTTAGTCCCTTTCTCAAGACGCTACAACAAGACATATTGATAAGTTACAATTTAGAGCACATGGGACTAACACTTACTTGACGTAAAAAAGAGTGATACAATGAGTCGAGTTCGAGATAATATAAAATAGTCGTAAATATTGAGATGATTGTCCTTTTTTTTTTTTTTTTTTTTTTTTTTTTTTTTTTTATATATACAAATCTGGCATAAGAAGGGTTCTTTTAATGCTTTTTTAAAAAACAAAATTATTAAATTAATTTTAAAAAACAAAATGCAAACCTTGATTCCCTACCGGACAAGATTCTCGTCATACCTCTCTCGCAATTTTTCTAGTCATTGTCCATGTGCATTTTGTTTTTTAAAAAAGCATTAAAAGAACCCTTCTTATGCCAGATTTGTATATAAAAAAAAAAAAAAAAAAAAAAAAAAAAAAAAAAAAGGACAATCATCTCAATATTTACGACTATTTTATATTATCTCGAACTCGACTCATTGTATCACTCTTTTTTACGTCAAGTAAGTGTTAGTCCCATGTGCTCTAAATTGTAACTTATCAATATGTCTTGTTGTAGCGTCTTGAGAAAGGGACTAAATGTCTCGAAACGTCGGCGAATTAAATAATTGAATACAAATTGTATTTTCTTTGGCTGCACACCCAGAAACCAACTACATCATAAATACAGCCACTAACACCATGATAAATTCCTTAAAGAAGTTATTGCGATTTCCTAACAACTGTTTTTCTCATAATTGATGATTTAACGGCTGTTTTACTAACGATTTGGCAATATACACTCTTTGACGACAGTTTAACGACTGCTATACTAAATAATGAAAGCAACTGTTTTTACTAATAAATAATTATTGACGATTTTTATACAGTTTAACGACTACTGTACTAAAAACCGAAGTTTTACTAATAATCGAAGATTTTTAGACAGCTTATATAATAATTTGATGATATCAGCCTATTTGATGGCTTTTTGTTAACAACTGTTTTTCTCATAATTGACGACTTAACGGCTGTTTTTCTAACAATTTTGCAAAGCAGACTATTTGACACCACGTTTTTCCTGTTATCTGAACAACCCAGATTGTTTGGGATCCTACGTTTTTTTTTTGGGAGAAACTTTCTTTTTCCTGGAAAACTGTTGAATGTTGTTTTCGGGACAGGTAAGTACATAGTCTAACTATTCCACAGGCTCCAATCAAAAAGGAAGCATCCTTGTCCTTAAGAAAACTTTCTGGCTACCAAATGCCATATTTAATTACATTTTGAAATATTTTCTTTGATTTAATGGCGTTTAATCTTCATTTTGAATGGTATATATTGGAATATTCCAAAATCTATGACGTTTTCATGATGAAGTGGGAAACCCACGTTTTTAGTTCTGAGAGTGGCCCTAAGTCTTCGCTAGCTTCCCATGGGTTCAACCTGTTGTTAGTTACCTTCACGCAAAGATTGACGTTTGTGTTTTGACATATTTTTTAATTTTAGCAAGTTTCATTTGACGTTGCCCTACATTAACATCAAAGGGCCGTCATGTTTCTAAAAATTTTGTGTATTTTTTTCTTTTTTAACTATACAAATGCAGATCGTTTTGCCGATTTGTTTGCTAAAACTTTACTAAAGCGTTCGCCGTCTGATGAGTGAGTAAGAAAAGTAGTTCATTATTTGTTGAATTGATTTTTTTTTGTAGAGTTTGGTCTGGACGATGGTTTCCGGAAAAAGGTGCAAAGCTTTCCCTTCCTGACGTTTACAATCAAATTCAAGAGAATCGCATGTTGGATATGAACACTCCCGACGATTGTGATGATGGAAAGGTTGTTATTTTTCTTTTTAGCTGTCAATTTTTCCGCACCCGAAATTTTCTTGTATCTCCTGCTTAAAGGGAACTAACATCATTATCAAAGTTTACAACACACCTCTTTCTGCCTTAAAAACGAATAAAATTTTAAAATGTATCAGGTTTGAGGGGGTAGTGAAAGAAAAGTTTTCCGATTCTCTTCAAAATATACCAGTTTTCTGGTCTAGGATTTTCAAAGTCTTGTTTCAAGAGGATTCTCCAAGTTTCAAACTTTTTAGAAACTCTTTAGATAAAAATTCCCAAAGTTTCCCCTCAATGCAGGACAGTTTCAAGGAGAAAAAAAAGTTTCTCCGATTTCCGTCAAAATTTATAGGTCTAAGCTGGAGGATTTAAAGGATTTCGATTTTTTTTAGGTCCTCCTGGATCTTTTCAAGTTATTAAAATAAACCTCTTGGGTCACTTTTTTGTAAACCCTTTTTTTCAGCCCCAAAATACAGTAAAATTGAAAGAAAAATTAATTTTGTGTTTTGCAGACTAATATAACTGTAGATTATCCCACATCGCACAGCGATTATTTATGTACGGACAACTATCTTGTACCTGATAGAAAAGTCTATGGCATAATCAGGACAGCCACCATTCCTAAATACTATGTGGTAAACACAAAATATTCTTGTTACTTTTTAAAATCTAATTAATATTTCAGGCCCAACATTTATGCATGAATGAAAAACTTGATTATTTCACATCGCCACCCTTGTAGTAAGTATTTTTGATATTTGTTAAACTAATAAGAGAAAGTTGATTGTCGGTTGACAAGTAATTCCTTCAAAGTCCTTGAAAACTTAGTTCTTTTCTGAGCTGACATAATGAGCTAAAAGAATGTGATGGAAAAAATTTACTAAGGCTCTGATAGGAATATAGCTCTCTTGACCAATTGGAAGCTTGGAGGAGTGTTCTGCCACTTCTTGACCAATCAGAGGCTTTGAACAGAATTCACTGGCCAATTGGAGTCTCTGAACACAAATGAGACATTTCCAGACCAATCAGAGGCTTTAAACGGAATCTAACCTCACCGTTTGACGAATTAGAGGCTTAGCACACAATTCAGGCACTTTTAGGCCAAACAGAGACTTTGAATGGACTTTAGCCACACCCCCTGGCCAACTGGAGGCTCAGAAAACAATCCAGCCACTTCCAGTAGTCCAATCGGAGACTTAAAAAAATTATCACATTTTTTCAAAAGTAATTTCTATTCGTTTCAGTGGACCTCATCGGAAAATTTGGGCTCGTTGGGGAGAGTATAAATACCTCCCTGAACAACGATGGGTTCATAATTTAGAAGTAAGTTGAAAATAAATTATTTAAAGTTTATATTTAAAATTTTTCAGCATGGAGGTGTTGTTATGCTATATCATCCTTGTGCCCAGCCATTTTTGGTCGACGTCTTAAAAACAGTGGTAACATCGTGTCTCCGCAGACACATTATCACTCCATACAAAGATTTACCATTGCAGACGGTATTTTAAAAGATCATATTTAAAAAAAATTTTAATCTCTTTATTGTAGCCTTTTGCGATTATAACGTGGGGAAAAGGACTTTTTATTCCAGATATCGATATTAAAGAAGTTGTCAATTTTATTCGTGAGAATGCACTTCATGGTCCAGAACAACTCAATAAAGACGGCCATTACGATTATGAGTTAAAAAAAGCAGCTGACATCGTTTCAACAGTTGATGATGACATAATTTGCCCTCATGTTCCTAACATATTTTAAATTTTTTTCTTCGTTTTTGAGATCCTTTTTAAAGTGGTGGCAAGAATAATTTTAAGATTTTTTTCCTATATTTTGAACTTGAGTTGTTCCATAAATTAATTTACTAGTCAATGCTTGTTAAAGACTCTTGTTTTGTTGTTGTCCAATATCAACCCATCATCATGTTTATAAACAAATAAAATTTATTTTATTTAATATTTTATACACTGGGAGTTTACTTTGAAATCCTGTTTTTTTTAATTGTTTATCTATTTAATATTATTTATTTATTTTTTATTGTTGGTATGTATTTCGCCATCTTCAATTTGATATCCCATTTTCTCTTAGAATGATCCCATTTTCATTTTCATTTTCTTTCCAGGAGAAAATGAATCTCTGGAGCTGTGCAGCTGCTCTTTTTTTTTTTGTAGTGATTTAATAAATTTCTCAGTTATATTTTTGCTTTTGCAAAAATATTAGTTACATTTTTATAATACTTTTGTCGTTATCAGTATTTGGTGAAGAATAGGCTGAAATTTAGGTTGTTAGGTGCTCAAGTAGCAGAAAATTGGTGTCCAGTTGATGCCACAGATTAAATTTTGGTCAAAAAAGACAATTTTCATCTTGTTTTTCTTAAGGGCCCCCTTAAAATTTGACAATTTTAGGGACATAATTTTATGGCTCTATTTCGATTTTAGAACAAAAACCCAAAAAGTTGGGATTTTTTAAAGTTGTAGAGGTCCTTTGAATAGTCAAATCAACTTGGCATTTTGCGTAGATTACGAATCTGTAATAAAAAATAGGGGTTTTTATTTAAAATAACAAAGTTGGTGTCGCTTTGGGACACCCTGTTCACCAAAATCAAAATTCGTTAATTACAATCAATTCTCAAACGTCAAAAAAACGAGGGGTTAACATTTAACTTTTTTTTGTGGGGCGAAAATTTATAGAAGTTAGCTTGCTGGGACCCAAAAAAAGTGCTCCTATCGAAAAAATGACCTAAGTAAAAGTTGCTTAAAATTGAGCGTAGAATCGATTATAAGCATAAAAACATAGGGTTCTCATTTAAAATAACGAAGTTGGTGTTGCTCTGGAACACCCTGTATACCAAAACCAAAATCTACCAAATGGAGTCGATTCCATGTCCAAAAATAAGGGGGGTTTACATTTTACTTTTTTTTGTAGGACTAAATGCTTTGCAGTAAAGTAGGTGGTCCTAATCGCTGAATTTGCCCAAATTCTTACCGGGCATTCTGACCTTCAAGCATTATTTTAATGAGTTAAATCTGTTATCAACTTATCATATTTAAAGAAAAATATTATTATTATTTTGTTTTCTTTATATTGTTTAAATTTAATCCAATGACGTAAATAAATAGTAAAAATATACTTTTTGAACGGTTAGTAGAAAGTCGGTCGTGCGGGGGTGGGGTTTTTCACCCTAACTGTATTTTCGGAGGGGTGGAAAACTTGGTTTGGGAGGGGCGGGAAGAGGCCTATAACCTTGGCCTTGCTCCCCAGGCCTATTCCCCTCGTGACTCCCGTTCCCGTTTTTGTCCGTTGGGGGAGAGTTGGTGAGGATATGAGGGATTTCTGCGGTGGGGGCGGGAGAGAAGAGAGAGAGAGAAAACGCGCGAAGGTTTTATCCCCGGAGTTCCCCCTATTGATTGTCTGCCCCCGTGGGGCGGCAACCCCTTTTCGGTCGTTCACCCTGGTCGATACACCCAGACAGCCACATTTTCTTTACGACCTTGTAACACTAACACTCAGCCTAGAATTCAACAATAATCCAATACAGCTTGACTATTCTCTATTCCTTTCTTAAATAGATTAAAAAACAAGGGGAAAAAAACTTAAAAATTTTACAAATCACTTCAGAAAACAGGTTCAAAACATTCTTAACATTGTCATCAGTATCACTTTATTTTCTAGAAAAATTAAACTAAATAAAGAAAAGCAAAATATTAAAAAGCTGAAACTTGGCACCCAAAGAAAAATTACGACTCTTTTTTCAGGATTTAAGCCGGTATGTGGGGGCGGGGCTTCAGGGCTAAGGTGGATTGTGAGGATTAGAGGGATGCAATAAGAAGAGATAGGGCGGAATTTTGCGGCCCTTTTAGACCTTTAAATTATCATCCGATTTTAATATTAAAATTAGATTTCTTCATATTTTGGGAGAGCAAAATTCACTAAATGGGCCCTTTTATTGGCGTCCTAAACGCGAAAAGTAAAGTCGCGGGCGTAAGTTTTGCCGTTTGAGAGGGGTGAGAGGAAAATTTTTTTTCCATTTTCCGCAAGGAAAATGGAACTCCTACACCTAAAATACGTTTATATCCTAGGAAGCTTATTTTTTTTATTTTAAATTCGAACATGTCTACTCTCTTCGCTAATCTTGAGACTTCGCAGATTAAAATTCATGTTTAAAAAAAATTGAAATTGGCGTCCAAATCGGGAAAAGTAAATGAAAAGTCGCGGGCGTAAGTTTTGCCATTTGAGAGGGGTGAGACGAAGCGCGAGATGAAAGAGGGAGTGTGAGTGGGAGAAAATGTTTCTTGAAATGTTCCTGAAAATGATTTTTTAACTTCCTTAAAGAAGTTATTGTGATACCCTTTCAAAAAAAAAAAAAAAAAAAAAAAAAAAAAAAAAAAAACTCGGAAAATTGTTTTAAAAAAACGTAGAAAATTTATCGAAAAAAAAGACAAACAAAAACTTACCCCTCCCTTATACTTCTCCTTCCTTATACTTCCCCCTCCTTTATACTTTCGTTCCCTTATACTCCCCCTCCTTTATACTTTCGATCCCTTATTTATTTATTTATTTATTTATTTTATAAAACTCCAACAAACATTAATGGTTCACAACAGGAGTAGTCAAGGGGGGAAAAAAAATTAACACAAAAAAAAAAATCAACCAGAAAAATGACTCTTAAAACAATTCTTTATCACAGCAATCTTATCATGGAAGACATCTGAGTTGCAGCCATTCAACGTCCTTATAATTCTATGAGATGGCGAATAATATCTGTAGACCGTGCGGGTCATAGCGATATGAAACGTATCCGAAGACCTTAACGACCGCTGAGGAACATTCAAGAAGAAACGACTTAAAATATTTGGTGCATCAATGATCCCTTTAAGCACCTTTAACCCAAAAACCAACTCCGCACAACGTCGACGATACAATAACGAGTCAAGCCCCAACCAATCAAGTCTCTCCTCGTAATGAAGATGACGTTGACCGAACCTGGTGGCAATAATCTTTGACGCCTTCCTCTGAACACCTTCGATGGCATCAATCTCGGATTGGTGGAAAGGGGACCACACCACACTCGAATATTCCAAGTGACTGCGAACCAGAGATTGGTATAACAGTTTCACAGCGAAAACGTTCTTGAAATCAGAAGTAAACCGATTTATGAAACCCAAGTTTCGGAGAGCCTTTCCCCTAACACGCCTAATATGATCTCCAAACCCACCTCTCCTGTGAAACAAGACACCCAGATCCAGAATGGAGTCCAATTCCTCAAGTGGCAAATCATTTATGACATACCGAACGGAGTCGTAAATCCGCGGCACTACATTTCTTCCGAATTTAACTATTTTACACTTCTGAGAATTTAAAGGAAGGCGATTTAAATGACACCACCTCACAAACGCATCCAAATCAGCTTGTAATTTATTACAATCAACTACTGAAGAGACAGAGGTAAAGATTTTCAAATCATCAGCCAATAACAAATATCTACAGCTCCGAAAGATCTCACAAACATCATTAAAAAAAATTACAAACAAGATAGGACCGGAATGAGACCCCTGAGGGACACCGGAGCAAATTGAGACCCTCTCAGAGACAGAATCAGTAACACATACTGAGAAGGAACGACCGGATAAGAAAGATTCAATGAGTGACAATAGAGGATTCCCGATCCCAATTATCTCAAGCTTCTTTAATAGAATGTCTAAGTCAACCCGATCAAACGCCTTAGCCAAATCGGTGTAAATTGCATGCACATTATTGCCTTTTTCTAACTCATTAACAATGAAATCTTGATAATCAAACAAGTTCGTACAGGTAGACCTTCCTTTCATGAACCCATGCTGATTGAAATTCATCACAGGACGAACTGCCATACTAAGGGCCTCCGCCAAAATAGCATCAAGCATTTTAGCAAATACCGAGGACTTACTGACAGGCCTATAATTGGCAGCAAGCAAAGGATTGCCCTTCTTAAAAATAGGAACAACATTAGAAAATTTCCAGACAGATGGGAAGTAACCTTCATTCACACATCTTTTAAAAATAAAAGTAAGAGGTATACAAATGGAAAGTGCTGTGCTCTTCACAAACATCTCAGGAATGCCATCAGGCCCCATCGTTAAGGAATCATTCAGGGCGGAACATCTCTTAAGGATATCATCATCTGATAAACAAATGTGAGACAGGTCCACTACGTTGGCTGTCATAAACTGAAAGCAATCATTCGAGGGGACTTCTCTATGCTCATGAAAATTCTGCCTAAAAATTGAAGCAAAGCTATTAGAAATCACACACTTGTCAGAAACCAACTCACCCTCTAACAAATCTCTCGAGGAACATTATTTACCTGACGTTTACCATTGACAAACTTCCAGAAATTCTTTACATTCGCAATGGTTTTCAACTCTATACTTCTAATATATGCCGCATGATCAGCCGCAATTAATTTCTTAGATTCCTCTCTAAGTCCAGAAAATACAGCTTATACTTCCCCCTCTGTTATACTTCCCCCTCAGTTGTACGTCCCCTCCGTTATACTTCCCCCTCCTAAATTGTTACTTCTCTTTAAGGAAGTGTTCGTTGGAAGCTCTTCAAACAAGTACTTTTAATGAAAATTATTTATTTATTATTTTTTTACAATGCTTATTCACTCATTCGCGCTTCGTCTCACCCCTCTCAAACGGCAAAACTTACGCCCGCGACTTACTTTTCCGCGTTTCGGATGCCAATTTCATATTATAATTTTATTTTAAAAATTGATTTGGAATCTTTAAGTCAAGATTAGTAGAATGAGCAAACATGTTTGACTTTTTAGTTTAAATAGCCATTTTTGGTAGTGGATTTCCATTTTCTGGGAGGAAAACTGAAAAAAAGAGTCAAAATATGAAGAAATTATGAGACCAATGGTCTTTTAAACCTCTCAAAAAGCTTCGGTGACATTGTTTTCCAACTGTTAACATTTTCTTTGATTTATTGCAGCCCAGATTTCAAATCAATCTACGACAACGGTGTAGAAGTCGGTAAATATTAGGTATTACAATAATTTACGATCTCCGTATGTAAATATTCCCCTTCGGAAAAGGGGATAAACTGGATAAAACCGCTGGGCGCTATTTTACGGCGTTATTGGTCGTCGCAGGTTTACTTTATGGCGTGGGGGGAGGAAGAGATGAGAGTGAGCGCCACGTGCCTCCCGCCCTGAAAGCGTTTATAACATGTTTAACACATATGCTTCCTGTTATCTCTGGCTTAATGTTAGTTACAGAGGGAGAGAGAAAAAAAATCTGAAAAGTCAAAACTGTGACGAAAAGAACTTTTTGTCATTAACTTTAAGTACGTCTACACTAATTATACTGAGTTAAATGAAATATTCAAATTTCATCCCTTGGAAAGTTAAAATGGATCTGCCATAGGACGTTACGTGTCAGGTCAAGAACAAATTCTGTCTGGCTTGTTTTACTACTTATTTTAATCAAATTAAACTCATTTACACAAAAAGTATGACCCACCAGGCGTTTTTCAAAAAAGTTTCAAAAAAGACAGAAAAATGTCTGTTTTTGGACTAATAAAATTGAAAAAATAAAATAAAATATAAATAAATAAATAGATAAATATAGTGACCGGGATACATTCTTTTTGAGCGTTTTACAGTTTCTAAGTCCGCGCCGTCATATTAAAATATTATGTACCTCTATACTTATTGTTATTGGCTTCGTTCCAACCGCAGTTTGAAACTCCTGGAGCATGCGCAGAAGGATTTGGACGTCGTATTTGACGTCGTTGGAATAGTTTTTCCGTCAAATTTGACGTGCAGATCCTTCTGGGCATGCTCCAGGAGTTTTAAATCAGTTTCAAACTGCGGTTGGAACAAAGCTATTATTGTTTAAAATTTTTTAAATGCAAATCGATCTTTTCCTTTTTCTCGTCACAAGGAGTACAGGATGCACCCAACAAGTCTTTTCTGCTGTGCTGGTTTAGCGGGACTCCTAATTCTTTTGCACCTCGGAAAAGAAAGATGGGTATTTTTGAATTGTGAAAATAAAGTCGGGTCACTGGGAAGTTGAGCCTTCCCCGGTATTTCTCCCCCTTTTAACCATCGATTTCTTCTTCCCCACGAAGGGGAGCGATCCTTCCAGACTTCCAGAAAGGGCGAACGGAGGTCTCACAAGAATTTCATTTAGAAACCTAAAGAAAATCCAAAAACATTCTATAAAGAAAAAAGAAGAAAAAAAGAAGCTAAAATTTTAAATTTCAAATTCAAAGATCTTTTGTTTTGTTCATAAAAAGTTATCTTCCTTCATTTTTCAAGTTTTCGAACGTTTTAAAGAATTGTTGAGGTTCTAAACTACGAATTTGAAAATTGACCTATTTCCGATAAAAAAAATAGTCTCGAGAGTTGAAGTTTCGCCGCCATTGCGGTTTATGTCATCAGGGTCTCCGAGACTCTCAGACGTTTCTATCGATTTTCTTTTTCAGATGACTCATCGTCCTCGATATTTTTCTTCCCCGGTGAACTTCATTATTAATACGTTTGTATTTTTAAAAGGTCATTTTGACCCTACAAACCGAAAATCTATTTCTAGAAACCCAGATTTGATGAATCTTAAACTTTCGTGTGTAAAAGTTTTCTAAATGGCTCTTTCTCAGGAAAAAGATAATCGGTTACTACAAAACCAAAATGTTTTGATAATAAGCTGACAATATTGATTTTTCCCTCTAAAAATTTAAGAAAATCTATATCTTGGAAGGGGGAAACTGGAACGTACAGACCTTACTCAATACCGTTTAAATATTTGTAACTTCGAAGTTTTACCTAACTTGCAGATTCATGGGTGAAAGAGGAGATTTAAAAATTCCTCAAAAAGAAAATTGTACATTAAACCGACTTTTAAGATCTGTCAAAATGACCAGTGGTCTTTAATTTCAACTTTGTCTTAGGTGCCTCTTTTTGATCTCGAAGGTTTTTTCGAAGTTAATAATTTTTTAGGTGGGAAAATTTCTATTTCGAGAAGCTGTGGACCCTTAAAAAGTTTATTTTACGCCCTCTAAAATGTATTTTTGGATAAACATAGTAAGAATGACTTTTCGTTGCGTGGACGAGATTGTGTAACACTTCGAACATTTTCTCCCCTTCTTCAAGATGAGCTAATTAGCAATTTAAAAATTCTTTTTTTGATCGATCTTCGCAATTATTCATCGTTATCAACGGACTTTTTTTCTTCTTTCCTCTGCAGTGATTTCGAAAAGAAAAGCCCAGTGAGGGGGAGAAAAGAAAGAAAGATTTAAAGAAAAAAGGGGGCGAAAAAAAAAGTATTTTTAGTTGGGGAGTGACTCACCCTTTTTTTTCCTCTTTCTACTTCAAAATGGCGGCCACCCCTTCAAGACTCGCACAACCCTAGTTCTATTATTCCAACGCCTTCTTATCCTTCACTCTAGGGTGTGGTCTTAATAATCATCGCTGGAAGAAACAAATCAAAGAGTAGTAGCAATTTTCTTCAAAATTTCGAGAGTATAAAGGTTCTTCTGGCAGGATTAGACAGGCTCAGACTTACCGTTCTGAAGAAAAAAAGCTGATCTTGGACTGCTCCTGAAGGGAATTTGTTGAAAGTGGAAGGGGGGGGGGTAGCTGTTATTTTCAACAAATTAAATTTCAAATCATCCTTCTTATTGGTGGTTTCTCCACAAGTTTTCAAATTGAAAAGAACAGAATTAACGCCTTTCTTCTCAAAATGAATTTATTTTGACGACCGGTTTCGCATTACTAATGCATCTTCTGGTCTTTGATGTAACGAAAACGATTTTACATATTAAAATGAGTTATTTTCAAATAAATTGTAAAATAATTTAAATTGGTGAATTTAAATTTATTGAAAATTCTTTACCAATTATTTGAAAACAACACTTTTTTTTTGTTCCGAAAGACCCATTTCTAAAGTCTTTAGAGGGTAATGCAATAACTTAAAAATTAAATTAAATTTTTGAAAAACCAATCAACATTAGGGTGTTTTGATCAATAGTTTTGGACCAAAATTTAGGCATTTCCTCAAAAACTTCGTCAACAGCTCCCCTAAAATTGTCATTACAAAGACCAGTGGTCTTTTTAACCCTTTCCAAGACTCTTATTTATTTTTCAAGTTCACCCTACTTTTTAAATTTTATCTATGTTTCTGAAATATAAAATATTAAATTTTATCCAAAATTTACATCAATATTGGATATACAAAATATTGGATTTTATATTTTGTCATAGTTGAAATTTTTTTTAGACGTTTTCAAGTTGTGTCACTAGTGCAGGAATGGATGAAGGGACCTAGAACGCGGTCGAAAGGTTGAATCATGCGCCCTCGTTTCGACTTAACAGAAAGGTGCTCCTTTTTTATCGATTTAACAACAAAAACAAAACAATTATTGACTAAATAACAACATTTAGAGGTTCCTTTGTCAAAGTTAACATATTTATTATTATGCTGGGTTTAAAAGAAATCAAGATGTATTAAATAACTGCGCAGTCTCGTAAAGAATGGTGTTTATTAAATTTTTAAAATTTCTTAAGAAGTTATTTTGATAAAATTTAAATTGTTGACAGATTTCTGAGATGTTGAGGAAATTAAAAGAGTAAAGGTTGTGAAAGAAAAAGTTGTTTTGGATACGGAAAGACTATTTGTAGAGTCGGGGGGCGTCTTCTATAAATACTCGACAGTGTGGGGACCGGGGAAGGGGTGCCTGAGGGAAGGGAGGGGGCCTCCGTCCTAGGTCAATCTGACCTCTATACCACTCGCGGGCCAGCCTCAACAAACCTTGCCCTGCCTCAAACCTAAGCTATATTTGCACGTTACAGACTCACTTTGCTTTTAACTTCCTTCTTACACGTAAGCAGTAACGAATCCGCAGTGAGAAATCGAAAACTTCTCGTCCAAGGGAAACTCTAAAAATAAAATCAAAAAAATAATTTTTCAACACAATTTTTTTTTCAAGGAAAACAAATTTTTTTTTCTTCAAACAAAACATTTATTTTTTATATTTTATTTAATTGTACAAGCCGGTAGGCATTACAAGTCAACATAATTAGGAAGGTAACCAAAGTTAAAAACCAATTAGAAAAATGAAACTTCAAACAAAACTTTTTATTTTTCTCCGATTTTTATTACGTATTTAATCCGTAACGATGTTTTTTCTACGTACATAAAACTTTTTATTTAAATTAATAATTTGAACCCTCTCAAAGTTTAGGGTATAAAAATATTGGCTGTAGAACATCACCTCATATTTCAGAGCTATTTTAAGATATTTGTATAATTATTAATTTATTTTAATAGTTTTCTGACAAAAACTTGAGTTTTTACTGTATTAAATATTAGCTTTGTTCCAACCTCAGTATGAAACTGTTTTGAAATTCCTAGAGAATGCGCAGAAGGATTTGGACGTCAACTTTGAGTCTTAGTTTGTCCGTCAAATCTAAAGTCTTCAGACGTCAAATCCTTCTGCGCATTCAAACCAGTTTCAAACTGCGGTTGGAACAAAGCTACTATCTGAGTTATGAGTTATGAGTTTATGACGTTTTAAAAATTTAAATTTGAGGATGCTGACATAGACTAAACCGGTCTTACTCAAAGGTCATGCGTTTTAGTATGTTCTGCCCCTTAAGCCATTTAGACGATTATTAATGAAGTTGCTTACAATACAAGAGATTGCAGCACTTTCGGCCCTAATTTTTATTTTATTTTGTTTTTATTATTATTATTATTATTATTTTATATCTTTACATAATTCTTGTATTCTTGTCTTGTATTATATATTTTCAACTTCCAGACACCGGATGGTCAAATCGAATATTGTTCATTATCATTACCAATCTCAACTTTGTCTGTGGTTCCGGCCGGACGGACAGCCGGAAGACCCTTCCCCAAAAACCCGACGTGAAGGGTATCACAATAAATTTTTTAAGGAAGTTAATAAATTCACCTTCTTGGCCATGCTTTCAGGTGGCCAAGAAATACTCCTTTTAGAAGAAACAGAAGGATTTGACGTCAAGTTTGACGTCGTTCTATTACTTCGTCCGTCAAATCTGAAGTCTTCAGACGTCAAATCCTTCTGCGCATGCTCCAGGAGTTTCAAACTGCGGTTGGAACAAAGCTACTATCTGAGTTATTAAGCTATTATCTAAGGCTGTAGGTTTCCTACAGTCTCCCTCTTTTTATGGGATTTTCAAGATTTTTCCTCGATCTTTTGGCCCTAAAAAAATAAATAAATCAATAAAATAAAATAAATAAATATAAATAAATAAAAAGAAAAAACCTTAAGGGGAAGTGTCCCATAAATTGATAACAAAATTTCAAAAGAATGATGGAAACTGTACGTTAAAAAAATTGACTTTTTATTAATTTTAAGTAGATTATAAAGTTTATAAATTTTAAATAAATCACGGGAAAAAGGGATTAAAGTTGGTAATGAGAAGTACGTGACCGTGAAGATAAAGGTGCGATTTCCTCGTTGAAAATTTAAATGAAGATTTACAAAATGGGAGTGGAAGACGACGCCGTTTTTATTGGGGTCAATGTAGAGCAAGTTCAGTCTCAGTGGCAACGAACTATTGACCGCTGAAATTACTCCGCGTTCCCTGGGTTCCCTCCCTCTTATTTTCCCTTCAAACTACCTCATTCTTTCCTTTCTCCTTTTTTAAAAAAAACAAGTAGAAAACATAAATTTTTAAGGACGAGAGATTAACATGGAGAAAATGCAATTAGGGGTTTTTTAAAAAAAGAATTTTCTTTTCTTTTTTTATGCGGAAACTGAGGTTTTTAGCTTATTGAGAAGGTTTCCTGTCTAGACATTGTCTCCGGAGATTTCAATAAAACTGGGCAGAATGTCCATGACCTACAAAATGAATAAATAGTCGGGAGATTTCCCAGACAGGCTTAATTCGATCGAACAAAATAATAACATCTGGAAAAAAAGAAAGGACGGCCGGCACAACAAAGAGGGTTTGGTTATGTAGAGGAGAGATTTTATGAAGTAAAATTTGAAATAAAGTTTCTTCAACATACTCCTTTGGAGTTGCCCCCTTAAAACTCTTGCAATATGGCGAGAGCCACTTCCTAGGCCCGGTCCTTTTTCTTTATTCTCTGCGTTAGCCTAGCATTCTTGGCTGTCACAATGGGTGGGGTACACGCTACACAAAGCGAATAACACGCTAAAATATAATACATATTAATAAAAAAAATGTTTACCTATCCTAGGGACCTTGGGATTCGTAAAACCCGGGTTCATATTTTTTTTAAAGAAAAAAAGCTTCTTTTAAAGAAAAATAAGCTTAGAAATAAAATTTCCTCGGGTCAAAATGACCCATGATTTATTTTCTAATCGAGATTGTATAGCAATATTTTTTAAAATGTCATTGTTTTTAAGTTCTTAATTCTTGACAGATTTCTAGGGACCTAGGGATTTGTAAAACCCGGGTTCATATAATAAATATCTTGTGTTAAAGAAAAAGTAAACGTCGAAATAAAATTTCTTGGGGTCAAAATGACCCATGATTTTGTTTATTTTTAACATTGTATAACATCCGTTTTTAAAATTTTATTGTTTTTATGTTCTTAATTCTTGACAGATTTCTATGGACCTAAAGATTTGTAAAACCCGAGTTCATATTTTAAATACAAGAAAAATAAGCGTAAAAATAAAAATTCTTGGGGTCAAAATGACCCGTGATTTTTTTTAGTCGACATTGCATAACATCCTTTTTTAAAATTTCATTTTTTATTAGTTCTTAATTCTTGACAGATTTCTAGGGACCTAGGGATTAGTAAAACCAGAGTTCATATTATAAATAGCTTTTTATAAAGAAAAGTAAGCGTAAAAATGAAATTTCTCGGGGTCAAAATGACCCATGATTTTGTTTATTCTTAACATTTATAACATCCTTTTTAAATATTTTATTGTTTTTATGTTCTTAATTCTTGACAGATTTCTATGGACCTAGCGATTTGTAAAATCCGAGTTCATATTTTAAGTACCTTGCTTCTTTCAAAGAAAAAAAAGCGTAAAAATAAAATTTCTTGGGGTCAAAATGACCCATGATTTTTTTTTAATCGACATTGTATAACATTCTTTTTAAAAATTTCATTGTTTTTAAGTTCTGAAATCTTGACGGATTTTTAGAGACCATGGGATGTGTAAAACCCGAATTCATATTTTAAAAGATTTAAGAATTTTTTTTACCTATCATAGGGACTTAGGAATTTGCGAAACCCGGGCTCATAAATTTTAAATAGCTTCTTTAAAGAAAAATAAGCGTACAAATAAAATTTCTTGGGTCAAAATGACCCATGGTTTTTTTTATCGACATTGCATAGCATCCTTTTTTAAAATTTCATTGTTTTTAAGTTCTTAATTCTTGACAGATTTCTAGGTTCTGCCATTTTGGAGGAAGACATTTTGTGACAATTGTAACTACTTTTCCTTTTTGGAAATTTTTAAAAATTTTAAGTTAAAAAATTTCAAGAGCGTGGAAGGTGGGGGATGAGAGAGAAAGAGAGGGAAAAAAGAGTGAATTTCTCGATAGAAAACGAAAAAATGTCGGATCGGAGAGGGAATCTGGCCGTTTCGCTTGTCATTTTCTCGTCGAGTTGCTAAGTTTAGAGAAGGGGGGGGGGTTAGTGGAGGGAGGGGGTAGATCGGAGACTCCAAGAGTGGATCTGGGTTTGTAAACGCGGTTCACCGGCCCCGGGACAAGGTCACCGATCCCTTTTCTGCCCCACCTCACGAGCAAAACCACCTCATGGCAACTTTCAGAGCGAAGGTATTCCCCCTACCCCAAATTTCATCAAAACAAGGACCAGAAAACTACAGACCCAAAAACATGATGATCCTCATTTCAGATTCAGAGTTTAATCATCGAAAATAGTTGATTAAAAAAAGGGTAAAAGAGTTCAGGAAGGATGATTCAGGGTTTCATGTTAATGGCACCAGTCACCACCCTCTATCATAAATTATCTTTTATCCCCAAAGCCATGAAAGCTTGGGAGGGTCAGAAAGCAGAAGCTTACATAAGGAAACGACAACCTTTTTCACTGCCTTCTGAATCATTAAAACGTATAAGAATCGTTTTTTCGTTTTTTCTCAGAATCTGCATCTTCTTCCGTTTTAAACTGCATTTTGAATAAAAGCGTTGGTTAAATTCCCTTTTAATCGTTAAAACGTTTTGGAATTTCTGTCATGCCTACAAAATCGTTTAAATGAGTCTACGGTTAATCGCTACAAAATCCGGTAAAACCTTTGTAATTTTCAAAATGAGTTTGGAATGTTTTTGTTATTTTGATTTGAGGAGTACCCCAGTAAGCCAGTTAAAAATGGTCTTGTTTATAAAGGGGGGAAAGATCTGGTTGGAACGGTGGTGAGAGGATGTGGCATGGAAGGAACTTCTGAGATGTGATGTGAATATGATCAAAAGGGCTTGATAGCGTCTGTGAGTGGGGAAGAAGTAGGGGGGGATATCGCGTAGAAGCGAAGAAAACGACAGAGAAAATGAAGATAGAAGGAGAAGGAGTGAGAGAGGACAATGTACTTGCCGGACACTGAACTCAGTCCTTGAACTCGGCCGGAGCGAACTTCCCGCGGCCTGTCCAGTGTGTCAATACCTCCGCAAAACAACGCGGAATGAAAACACTTATAAAATACTCCATTAAAATCCTTTTCCTTGCTATATTTGGGCTTACTCGACCGAGAAACTTCCGATAAAATTTTCACTGTCTTCTTTACTTAACATGTTAGGACCCAAAGCTTTTTCAACTTCTATATTTTTACAACGTTTTAACACGTAATTCAGTATAAAATTTTTAAAAAACACGTAAAAAGGAATCCACGGCCTCCCAAATCACCATTAAAAAAAATCATGTAATACCTCTCTTCTCTATTTACTTCAAAGGTATGTGCTCACCATCAGCAACCACTGCCTCCGAGAATTTATGCTATTTACATACTCAAAAGTGTTTAATCCAGAAAAGTTTTAACAGGGTGTCTCTAGAAAAAAAAAGTTAAATGTAAACCCCCCTAATTTTTGGACGAGGAATCGACTCCATTTGGTAGATGTTAGTTTTGGTATACAGGGTGGCGCATAGAGGTGCTAACTTCGTTATTTTGAATAGGAGCCATATGTTTTTATGCTTTTAATCGATTCTACACTCAATTTTAAGCAACTTTTACTTGGGTTATTTTTTAACTTTTTCGATTGGATCGCTTTTTTTTTTTGGTATAAATTTTGTCCTAACTACCCTATAAAAATTTTATAATTTTCGTCCTACTAAAAAAGTTAAATTAAAACCCCCCTTGTTTTTGACGAAAAATTGATTGCAATTAACGAATTTTGATTTTGGGGTTTTGAACAGGAATGATAGTTTTTGGCTAATGCCTATGGCAAGGCCACAAAAAAAAAAAAAAAAAAAAAAAAAAAAAAAAAAAAAAAAAAAAAAAAACAGGAATGATACTGAATCTTGATACAGGGTGTTCCAGAAGGACAATAACTTCGTTATTTTAAAGGAGAACCGCTATTTTTTATTTCAAATTCCTAATCTACGCAAAATTTCAAGTAGATTTGACTATTCATTTGACTCCTTTGGGCAATTTTTAAAAATGCCAAATTTAGCGCATTTTAGACCAAAAAACCCCAAAATTTGGCATTTTTTAAAGTTGTCTAGATAGGTCATATGAATAGTCAAATCTACTTGAAATTTTGCGTAGATTACGAATGTGAAATTATAAATAGGGGTACTCTTTAAAATAAGTTGGTGTCGCTCTAGGACATGCTAAACAACAAACCCAAAATCTACGAGTCGATTCCCTTTAAAATCGTCAACAAATTTCACTGCCTTCTGTATAGTAAAAATGTAAAAAAATGAAAAAGAAAGAAAACGGAATTAGGAGATGGAGTCGATTCCCTTTAAAATCGTCAAAACATTTCACTGCCTTCTGTATAGTAAAAACGTAAATAAATGAATAAGAAAGAGAACGGAATTAGGAGAGTCATTGATCCATTTGAAAGATGAAAAAGGACTCTCACTGTTCACAGGTGTGAATTTTTATTGAAGTTCCCATTGAAAGCAGTGAATTACCTCTTGTCATAACAAGTGTGAAAACTCTCTTTTCACAAAATGACTTCACTGATGAAAATATTCTATTAAAAATGTTTTAAAAAGAAGGGCCCTATTTAATATTTTATTCGAGATTTATAAGAGTGTATTCACGAAAAGGAACGGCCTTATTCGTTCCATTGACCCGCACTAAGAGGCAGGAGAGAAAAAAAAAAACTGAAGAAAAAAAAAGTGCCTGGATTTCGCTTGGACGAGTTCTCAGTGTAAACGACCCCCAAAACTCAACCGAACAAAGGTTTCATTTAAAAAAAATTAAATTTTTCAAAAAGGAATCAATTTGTATAAAATGCTCCAGTTGATGGATATGATAATTAATGGAGTGAAAAGTCAAGGTCTTTGACTGTTGTGGATGCCCGGGAATGGTGGGGCCGCGGGAAGGCATTGCCACGACGGGGAAAAAGGAGGATGGGAAAAGCGGGGCGGGAGCGTAGGAATTCTAGCTCTCGGTCAAGGTAAAGCCGACATGTACGATAACCCACCGTTTCTTCCACTTTTCCTCAACGATTAGAATTTTATGGAAAAAAAAATACGTTTTCTGACGGTATTTGAACCTTCGACCTTTATTTACCAGTAAAGCCTAATTAAGGAGCAAAATTTTGTTTTTCATTATAAAACTCTTTAAATCAATTTAAATCTACCGCTTTGACAATTACGGTGGGCGTCGCCGCTCGATCAAGGGGTGAGTGCACCCCACAGACAAGTCCATGACCTCTGTTTTTTTCAACCCCATTTTTTCTCACTCTTATAAATTAAATTAATTCTGTCTGTTTTACTTTTATAATTAATTATTGCGATATTCTAATTAATAGAGGCTTATGATTAAAATTGTGCAGACTTTCCTTGTTTGTTTTTAAACATTCCGCGTTTATAACTTCTAAAAGTTGTTGTCTGAAGCTGGTTACGACGAGAACTTCCTCAAAGTAGGGCAAAATAGTTTTTCATCCCAAATATCGATAATAAAAAATTTTGGTATCAAGGTAGGAAAGATCGTCTTCGCCCAGCCAGGCCACATGGAACGGGCGTGAGCTGCCAAAATTTCTACCTATTACTTATTTTTTTAATGTAGACTTTAATATGAAGATCGGACCAATACTAAGGCCGTAGTGCTTCAAATAAAATTCTAAATAGACAGATCTCCATTTTTGCAAAAAAAAAAAGTTTCTTCATTTTTAAGAAATTTTAAGACAAAGGAAGAGTAAAAATTTGGTGAAAACCGATGAAAATTGCGGCCGTCCTGAAAAGCGACGGACGGCGGCCAGACGGCCGAACCACCACAGACAACCTCATGATTGGCGAAATCAGTTTTCCTCTACAGAAGACCTTCAGGTTCTTGAAGACCCATTTCCAGAAGCCGCCACATGGAGGGTATCACAATAACTCTTCTGTAAGGAAGTTAAAAATCTAACCTTGGCCTTAGTTTCAGAATTAAAAAATAATAACAAGTCTATAAACAGAGGTAATTATTTTTTCATGGTTTGTTGTTCCTTGTTGTTGTTTAATTGGTCTGAGGTCGTCTATGCTGATTTTACATTTTTACCTGTACGTTTTAATGGTAGATCGTGCTTAAATTGTAAATAGGGGCTTTGGGGATAAATTGGAACTGTGGCTACCTCAGTGTCAACATGTCTTCCTCGATTGCATCTCAGCGAAAATAAGAGGAAAAAGAGAGGTTGGGAAAACATGTCAAAACATTTCACTTAGGTTTCCATAGTGGGTAGAGAGAAACCCAAAGATCGTGGGATCGAATCTCACTTTCTGCATATTTTCCTTCTTCCTAATTTTTTTTAGTTTCAAATGTTTCTACTTCCAAATTAATATAAGCTAGTGCCTCCATAATCGTCAGTACGTTTTAGTATCCTCTGTTTACTAAATCGATAAAAAATTTAGGATTCACTGCTTCTTTCAATCGTGTTTAGCTTGTATCCACTGCCTTTTTAATCATTTAAAACGTTTTGCTTACCAAAGCGAAAAAAACGAAACTTTGATAAACTCCTATCATATTTAAATTCGAAGGGTGTGTCCATAGAGATTCGAGTCCTTGAAAGAAGGGGAAAAAAAAGCGAGGGGCAGCCGGTCAATGGCGATCGTTGGAGCGTACCTCCGTTCCGCACCGTGACGCACGTGGACCAACGCACTACACACCTACATTTTTTTCACCATATCAGAAAAACATTTAATTTCTATTACATAACTCGGCTTAAAAAAACACTAAACCCCTTTTTTTGTGTCATTTTTACAACCCTCTTTGTAATTTTTTTTTAGGCTAAGTCGGTTTCAGGAAGACTTATCAACTGCATCGGTGAATGGGGTGGCTACCGGATACGTCGTTGTGTAACCCGTCGTATTGAATATCCGAAAAGGGTAATTGAACCAAATGCCACAGTTGTATGGGGAAAAGTGCACTTTAAAGGGTGCCACCATTATTGAAAAATTAAACATTTTAAAAACATACCAAAAACTACTTTTAAAAAATTCATATTTTACAATTATTTAAAATTATAAAAAATTTTAAATTTTATTCAATACTCTTAGCGTGTTACACAACCTGGCGGGAGGCCTCAGAAATTTTCGGGAACGTCACAAGGTCAAGGACGGACCGTTCTGCGCCAAATCTTCTTTTGTAGGTCAGTTAAATTCCTATTTAAACCTAATAATCATTTTCAACTTGTTATAAAACGACGGAAAATTTTCCCACGAAAACTAAAAATAAAATTGTCTACATTTTTCTAAGAACTTTCTCGATACTGAAACCATCTGTTGAGGGTATGACAATGATTTATTTTTGAGAAAGTTTACGGTGGGAATTGAATTTTTGATGAGTCGTTTAGTTTACAAATAAGGAAGTCGGAAACAAAACGATTTGGTACCCTCTCACCACTCCCTGGGACAAAAGAGCCGTAAATCCGACTTCATAGCTGGAAGAACGATGAGTCCATTAAAATCCTGCATGAATCGACCCATTAATCCGACCGAACTCCGCTTGCAAAATGATGAAAGTCCTCTCGAGATAAGAAAAATTAAATAGCCCGTAAACAAAATTTGTTTTTGCATTTATGAAATAATGAAGAGAATTTCAAAAACGTTATAAAAACATTCACAATCCACATCATGTATTTCTAGCTTGAAATAATGTTGTAATACCCTCAATGGGGGTTCGTAAAAACATTTTTTTCGGAGCACACCACGTCTTTAACTTTCTTCTCACTATCGCTAATATTTAAAAAACGTTCTTTGAGGAACCCTTTGCTCAAAAGTTTTAAGAAAATCATTCCTTGACTTTATTTTGTATTCATGAACACCCCTTGAAGTTATCTGCACTTCTGAATAAAAGGAATTCCTCTTGTTTCCCTCCGTTTTTTCAAGGTAGCGATAGAAATGCCTTAAGAAATCCTCGAACAGAAGGTTCTCATAAGACAATCATTGATTTTCAATTTCATCCTTGCCTAAGAACGGAAAGGAATATTCAAGTTATCCTTTTGGTTGAGGTCCTTAATTGTATTTTGTTTTCAAAATCCATAGAAATTGTCATGTAAAAATTCTGTTTCAAACCAGACGTGGAAAAAAAAATTTCCCTCAGAAAACAAAGTTATTCATGAAAAATATGTTTCTTTGATCGCGCATGAAATTCGTTTCAAAAGGCATTATAATTCGTTATCGATTGCTTTTTTTTTGTTCCACCTAAAGGCCTAAACTTCATAATCGAAAAAAATGAGCCAAGTAAAAGTTGCTTAAAATTGAGCGTAGAATCGTTTAAAAGCAAACAAATATAGGGTTCCCATTTAAAATAACGAAGTTAGCACCTCTCACGAAGGTGTCGCTCTGGGACACCCTGTATACCAAAACCAAAATCTGCCAAATGGAGTCGATTCCTTGCCCAAAATATAATGGGGAATTACGCCATAAAAGACGGAATTATTTCTAATTTAATTTTCGACAAAAAAGTCCTCCTGAAGATGGCTTTTTTGAAGCCGAAACTGGTCATGACCAATATAGTCAATTTGTGAGATGACACTTGTTTCTTTATTGGCGTTTTCCGTCAGGCTCACGATGTCCTCCTCCAGCGGGTTTACATTTAACTTTTTTTTCTAGGCCGTAAAGTTGCTGGTCCACTCTAATTGGGACACCCTGTATAGGTAGATGTGTTGTAAATTTGATGATAACAGGGCGTTCTCCAGAGCGGACATATTATGTCCTCCAATTTCGGAAAAGCTATCAAAATTCACAAGATAAGTTCGAAAAAGAAAGGCTAAAATTGGGCGAAACTGTAGAAAATTGAGAACGTGAAGTTTTCCGGAAAAAAGTTGGGAGAAAAGGCCGCCACCACGAACAAAATCATGATGGAACCCCATGATCACTAATCCGCAGACTAAAATCCTAGAGGAAAAAACTAATACACTGCCCAGGATTTGAACCCCAGACCCTAGGCCTACACCATTGTATTTTCAAAGACTTCGTCCCCAAAAGCCTTCAAAAATTGAAGCAGAAATGCCTACATTCTGACAAAAGCCTATCTCGAGGTATCTTGGGGTCAAGATACCTGCCTATCTCGGAGATAGGATCACAGTGAAAAGATAGAAATGATAAATTTAATTTAAATTTGAAGGGATAAAAACAGGAAGGAAGAAGAGATTACAAAAATTTTTACGGCGGAGATCAGTTCTGGAGATGCGGGTTCGAGTCCTGCTCGGAGCAAATTTTTGTAATCTCTTCTTCCTTCCTGTTTTTATCCAATCAAATTTAAATTTACCAGTGGTTGTTATCCACCAAAAATTTCCCTTAGATGTATCAGATAGAAATGATTGTGATAGAGGGAATAGCTCACCTGACGAGGCTTTTTTAAACCGAAACCCGTCGTGCGATACCCGTTATCACAGTCATTTCTTCCTCCATTATTGGTTAATTATTTGATAGTAAAGTCACCCCCCTTGCGGAATACACACGCAATAAGAATTAAAATGTAAAAAAATTTTTTTTATTTTTTTTTGTCCCTAAAAGCCTTCAAAAATGGAAGTAGAAACGCCTACATTTTAACAAAACAAAAACACATGTTTTGTGAGAAGAAAAAAAAATTTTTTTTTCTAAAATGTTAAAAATGCTATGAAATACCATATCAATCAAATTTTTATCAGATGGAAGCCAATAAACAAAGAGTGCCTGATTTTATGATCGGATGCATAACGTATGAAAATAAACTAATTATTTATTTAAAATGATAAAAAATTGAGATCAAGATGAAATAGAGAGATTTGTGTCTGATAAAAAAGTGGTCGAAGAAGAGGCGTATCTTCTTTAGGCCTAAATTTTTGCAAGGTCAAGGTGGAAACCCCCCTACAGACATATTGACCTCTCCGGTGTTGCCTTGGAGACGAAGAGGGGTTGAACGACCTTGTTTTATCGACCTCCTGCCTCCCAACCCCCAATGTCTGCCCCCAAGCTATCAATGAGGGACGTTCCACCCTCTCTACTACTATATAACACATCCACCCCAAACGCCCCAACCACCCACTACAATATCAACCAAAACAACTGCACTCTATAAAATTTTTTTTATAAATTAATAAATAAAGATAAGGTCAATGAGACTCAAAAATTACTGTTTCAGACATATTGGTGTAAGAAGTGTCTACAAAAAGAGGAAAAGAAATCAACCAATAGACTACGAGAACGAACAACAACTCAACAACAAGAACGAAAACTCCTTAAAATTGGATAAAAATGGTTTGGGTATTGAACGAAAGATAGAAAAAATTTACAGAAAATTTGATAAAAATGATTGTAAGGTAAAATGGTGGGAAGGGGAGGCTTTGTTTACATAAGCGATGTAAAGAACAACAAAATAAAAATTAATGTCTTGGGCAAATAGCTGGTAATTTAGATGTTTCTTGGCCGAAAAATTATGAAAAATAGGTAGATTTCGAAGCAAAGAAATCTACCTAAAAGAAAACCCCTGAAAATTGAGAAAAAAGGGTCCCTCTGGGTTTAAAGATAGAGAAAACAGTCCGAAAATGATGTTTATAGACAAAAAAAAGGGATTTCGGGGCGAAAAACCGAGGAAAACTCCTAGAACTGTGGGAAAAAAAATTGCTTTTTGGCCAAAATATTGTGGAAAACATCCGAAGATCCTGTAAATGAGTGTTTCTCGGAGAAAAAATTTCGAAAACTCCTTAAAATTGAATAAAAATTTATTTTTGACCTAAGCATTGAAAAACATTTCAGAAAATCTGATAAAAAATAATTTTAAGGTGAAATGGGGGGAAGGGGGTTGCATAACCGATATAAACATCAATAAATTTTTTTTTTTTTAAAGAAGACGAATAGGTTTAACCGATGAGCAAGAGGCCTTCTTCCTCATTGGTTACCTACTCAATTCTTATTCTTCTTTGGTTTAGCTTTATGGGCCATTAAAGGGGGGGGGGGAGGACCCAGGCGGGGGCTCTCGCCATATTGCCGTGGCGCCCTATCAGGGCCAATTCCAGAGGAGTGGCCTGACCAATTTATCCACGGATTTTGTGGAAGAATATTTATTTGGAATTTAACATCCAAACAAAAATCCCTCCACCCAACCCGGGATCGAACCCCGGTCTCCATGGTGGAAGTGCAAGACTGAATAAAAGGTAGGATCTTGGGCAAAGAACCATAAAAAATGCATAAGATGAGGTAAATTAAATGATTATTGGCCGAAAAATTAAGAAAAAAGACTCTGGGTCTCAAGATCGAAAATACTGCTGTTCAAGACAAACAGATAGTAAAAAACCATTAAAAAGGGAATTTTTTCTCCAAATCCAAGCTAAAGTCTAATCAATGGCGTACGCTCCACGTTTTAAATTTTATTCAGGTACACTTTTAATTGAATGTACGGAAGTGTCACGTTCGCTTCTGCCACCGACCCGACGTCATCAGCAAAATGTTACGATTACAAAAAAATCAAGAACTAAAATTGTTTCACATTTCTTAGAATTTTTTTTTTCACCAAAGGAGCACCTTAAAATTATAGCATCGGATTTTCCTTTTATATATTTTATTTTTAGCCTGCTGACGTTATTTCCATTGAAAAATTGACCTGACAAATGCAGGGCTCTCTTTATATTTTGGTGCCCGTTTATTATTAGGTAATGGAGGAAATAAAAGTGACAATAATATCGTAACAAGTTTGATATCTAAGTGTAAACTAGAAAATTTGAGGATGATGTTTTATAGTTTTGAAAACAAAGTAGGCAGAAATGAACGCATTGTCCTTTTATCTCGTGGGCCAGATATTGAACGAAAACTAAAGATAGGATTGTCAATGTGAGTTTCCGTATTTTGGTCTCCCCTTTTGATTTTCCTCACCCGAAACGTGAAGGGAAATCCCTCCTGTTCCAACATGGGGTGCCATCGTTTGCGGAAGGGGCGGCCAACGTTTCTCCCCTATTTCGAAAACCACCCTTTTTAGCACACCCCGTACCACCGTTACTATCGATTTCCACCAGGAAAACATTGTTTAATTTTTTTTTTTACCTTCACAATTCTAAAATCAGAATTAAAAATGTTTGCCAAAAATGATAAATTGGAAACATACATTTTTTTAGGACAAGTGGTTTTTGGCAGAGATTCTGTACTGATGACTTTTCATTAAAATTAAGGACATCATACAGCATAAAAATAAATAATTACTCCTTTTCAAAATACAATATTAAATTTTCATCACTGAAGAATGGATCATATTTGTTTTTACAGCCGACATTTATGATATCTATAAAAACGTGATTTTTTATATTTTATTTAATTAATTTATACGGCCATTGAAAAGTAAAACATAAATGTGCCTTTTTAATTAAGTTTTGATGTTTTTATACTTATTGAAGTGAAAGGAGATAATTTGTTTGATTAATTAAATAAAAAGTTAGTTTTGTTTTATTCAGAACAATGACGAAGAGGTCTTCTTTCACTTAGTTTTCTTTTTCTTATTTCATGTGATAGCCTAGATTCTAGGAGGAGGGGGCCAAGGTGGGGCTTTCGCCATATTTCTGGGCCGCCTTTTCAGAGCCAACTGCAAAGGAGTGGCTTTACTAACCACGGATTTTGTAGAAGACATTATTTTTTCCAAAGAAAATTGGAAAATAAATTTTTTTTTCAAAAGAAAATTTCTCTACACAACCCGGGTTTCGAACCCAGGACTCCGTGGTAAAAATCTGAGGCCAAGGAGCCGGTTTTCAGCTAAATTTTACAGCGTTTTAAGTCATAGGTTTTCAGCTTTTAAAGCAAAAATTTTCTAAATAATTTCGAAAACTTGACCAGATAAAATCATAGTTTCATTTATGTTAATGATTCAGTAGTCAAAAGGCATCATTAAATAATTAACTTTAAAAAAATTGCCAAAAAAATTGAATACGGAAATATTGTTAGAATTAAGGCGCTCGAATCTACATAGCCCGCACGACAGGAGAGACCTTCGCCTTCAATCCTTTTTTTGTGTTTCATTTCCGAGGTCCTTCTGTGTGTAATAGTAGCTTGAACTTGACGCAAGTTCTTCCCCATACAAGGCCATACCCATGAATCGAAACCCGATTTCTTTTGTCTTCCGATTATCCTGGATAAAATAAATTTTAAACTCATCTTTATTAACCGCTCTTGAATTTTTTAACTTCTGAAAAAACCTTCAAAAGAGGAAGCTCTTCATTAAAGTCCAAGATACTCCAGATATCCTTCCGGTACATTCTCGGAAAAAATTTGCAGGGTGAAGAGGAGGTCTAGGAATTCGCCATATTGATATGTCGTCGACGCAGATTGGTGGGATAAAATCTTAAAATACGACTTTGGAATTTTATACAGGGTGTCCCACATAGAGTGGACCAGCAACTAAAAAATGTCTAAAAATGGATTTTAGACCAAAAAACGCGAAATTTGGCATTTTTTAAAGTCGTCCAAAGAGGCCACAAGAATAGTCAAATCAACTTGAAATTTTGCTTAGATTATGAATATGAAATTAAAAATAGGGAGGATTTTATTTTAAATAACGAAGTTGGTGTCGCTCTGGGACACCCTGTATACCAAAATCAAAATTAGTTAATTGCAATTTTTCGTCAAAAACAAGGGGGGGGGGGGGGTACATTTAACTTTTTTTGTTGGACTAAAATTATAGAAGTATATGGGGTGGGGTGGTCCATCTAGTTGTAACAAAATTCATACCAAAAAATGATTGCTCCAATCGAAAAAAGGATCTAAGTAAAAGTTGCTTAAAATTGAGCGTAGCATCGATTAAAACATAAAAACTAGGGTTCCCATTTAAAATAACGAAGTTATCACCTCTCTGCGCCACTCTGTATACTAAAACTAACATGTAGTCGATTCCTAGTCGAAAAATGCTTTGCCGTAAAGTAGCTGAGTCACTCTAGTTGGGACACCCTGTATAGACGTTTGTTAGGATTAAACAATTGTATGTATTTTAAGGTGATGTAATGCAAAAAAAAGTCATAAATCTCTTTAAACTTTTATTTTTGTTAGAATCGTGAGAAAATCTGAAGTCATCTTTGGATTACGAGTCCTTCCCACATTTTTGTCCACTGAAATAATTGATGACTGAGTATTCGCCTCTTTTTTTCGTTGTTCTTTAGCGATGATCTTGAGGTTGGGTACAGTGAGCTTGTGACCTTGCGTTCATGACCTTGGCCGTCCGGTGACCCGAGTTTCGGAACAGTCCCCTCCCCCCGCCGGGACCACCACGGGCCGCCCCGGACCATCTCTCTCCTGTTTCAAGAGTTCCCCACTCCTTTTTCAACCGGGACAAACGGCCTCGCGCCTATCTCTTTCGCAACTCCCCCTCCCCGCAAACCGAAAACCGACCGCGGCAACTTTATCGTTCCACCCAAACAAACAGAAGTTCGAAATTACGCCTTTTTTCCACCGCTCAAAGCCCCCTACACTTTAGAAGACTGATCCTGAAGAAAAACTGGATGCGGTACCTTCCGCCATATTGCCATGTAGTAGGTAGCCTTCAACCAATAGGCCTAACCAAATTAGAGATCAAATCTCCTCAAAAGCACTACAATCTCCGGGTAGGTCTTCGATTCACCCCCTCGAAGGCAAAACTTACGCCAGCTCCTCCTTTTAGTTTCTCATAAAGATGTTATTGTTTTACGGTCTTTCAGACCCCGGAGGGTTAAATCGAATCTTGATCTTTGCCGATCTCAACTTTGTCTGTTGTTCCGTCCGGCCGTAGCATTTTTTCCGGTACACTTCACGGCCACAATTTCATACGATTTGTACAAAAATTTTACATCTTCCTTAGCCAATGAACCTGAGATTAACAATGGCGATTTTTGAATATCGAAAAAATGGCGGAGATATGCACGTTTGAAATTTAAAAACTGCGCTGCGGCCGAAAAGTTGGTCCGATTTTTACCAAATTTTCACCAAATAGGTGCTCCTTAAATTTTTTACGAATTTTTGGTGTAATAAAAAGAAAATTTTTTTATCAGAAGGGAGAAATTGATACTTCCACCCTTTGCTAGAGGGATATCCCTTGGGCAAAAAGCTTATTATTTCTACCTTGATACTTAAAAAAATTAAAAAAAAATGCAATTTAAAAAAATGGAAATTTTTGGAAAAAAATTTGGACAAATTAAAAAAAAATGGAAAAATAACTAATTTTATGAAAATTTTTTTTTTTTTTTCTAAATACTTGAATTGTACTTGAAATTATTCGTCCCCTCCATAGTTCTTTCCCCTCCTTAAACATCCTCTCCCTTGTACTTCCCTCCTTTATACTTCCCCCTCCTTTATAATTTCCTCCTATATTGTTCCTTCTCTTAAGGAAGTTCCCGTCGGGGCCAGCTCCAAACTAGTACTTTTTGTTTGTTTGAACTATTCCCCTTAATTCCTCAACTACCTTCGCCTGAAGAATTTCACCCATAAGGATACTTCCGCCAGATCGCGTTACGAGGACCCCACAGGAAAAAAGGGTCTTCACTGTTCAGGGTCAAAATAACCGTCGGCCTTTATCAATAACAACTGTTTATGCCATCAAAGTTTTTTTTAAAAATTTTTTTGAGGAAGTGCCCTCGAGGTCATCGACAAGCTCTTTTTCTGCTTTACTTGACGATAGAAATTAATTATTTTTTCATTATCATGCTCTCGCTTATTTGTTTTAAAGAGCAAACAAACGTTGTGTAAGACAAAGTTTACGCTCTTTTGAAACGCTTTCCAGATGCAGGATGCACACATGTTACCCCAAAGGTTCAACGGACTTAATACAAGGTCTCCCTATTATAAAATTGGCGATAAAATCGACCCTGAAAGTCAAAGACACGGGTTATTAATGACCTCCCAAAAAAAAATTAATAATAGCGAACAGTTCGTTTAAATTTTCGACAA
>JACGAQ010001001.1:0-76779 GCA_014119065.1 Orius insidiosus
GGTAAAATTTTTTTTTTTCTTTTTAATTATAATATTTTTTAAAGATTTCTGATCCTCAAGAACATATTCTGGGAAAAGAGTGGCGGATAAACCGTTATCAGAAGATCAGATGATGGGGGAGACTGTCGCTTTAGTTATGGGAGACAGTAAAATTTGGGCGGCGGGAACTTATTGGGAAAGAAATAAATTTACAAATAGAACGCTTTTCGCTCCCTATGCCTATACGACCCAGTTAAACACCAGGAAATTTTTTATGGAAGATCTCGCCCATTAAATAAAACAGGTCTGTATTTTCTTAAAATCTCATTTTATCTTATTTTTTATATTTATAGATGAAGTCTACTGGTAAGCCATGGTTTCAATTCCTAAAGGAAGATGGGTCCACAAATTTTGATTCTTTGGAAAAATTCCAATTTGAAAATCAACTTCGTTTTAACGAGACAGGAAGTCATTGAAAAAATATGCACTACCCGAATTTTTACAGGTTTGTTTTTATCTTGAAGTACAGTAGAGAGTCGATTATCCGAAAGTCGGTCATCCGAAACGTCGGTTACCGAAAGCCGAATCACGTCAAAAAAAATTTTTTTTTTTACGACTGGTCACACTTTTATAACTTTTGGTCATACTTTCGGTTACCTATTAAAGTCTAGTCAAAAAGTGTTTTTTTGCTTTTTTTTGTTGTACCACCCATTTTCCTACCCCAACAAAGAACATAAACGTACATACAATTATGTACATATGTACTTCCAGTGATGTTCGATTTCCGAAAAATCGATTATACGAAACCCTTCGGCCCCAATTGTTTCGGATAACCGACGCTCTACTGTATTTAATTTTTAATTTTTAGGGCTGCAAATCTGGACCATGGCCATTGGACGAACCCATATTTTGACTGCGATGGAAAAGTGAAAAAGTGGCTTATAACTTATGCTGTACCATTTTTCGGTGGGACAGTCTCAAAGTTAAATTGGAATTTAAGTATATTTGAAAAAAAATTTGAATTTTAAAAATTTAAATTTATAGGGGAGTTGTTGCTGTGAATATGGATTTGCTTCAGTTGGATATTAACCAATGCCCTGATAATATATATACGCCGAACGCTTTCAAAGGGACACACAATGCGACTTGAAAAATTCTTATGTAAGTCGACTCACCGTAATTTGAAGTTGTAGATAGAAAAATATCCGTTGGTCACTTGAATGTTGTATTTTTTTGATTTAAACAAAATTTTTGCCAAATTTTTCACTGACTCACTGTTTTTTGATGCACAAACGTCCATCACATATCACTAAAATGGGTGTTTTGATGGGTGTCATAACACCCAAAATTAAATTAACTGTTGCCCCCTTTTTCCTGTTGATTTTGATGATTTTCTTTGCCGGAAAAATAGTGTGCCGATCCTGGGGCGAGGATTCGACGCAGGCGGCTACAAGTGCGAGTGTCTCCAAGGCTACGAGTATCCGTTTGAAGATCTCATCACGTATTATGATGGTCAGTTGGTCGAAGCTGAATTTCTGAACCTGGTCGTGGACAATGCCACAAGGTGAGTGAGAATAGGAATCTTTCCCCATGGGCCATCCCCCTCTTTTCCTCCAGCAACCCCTCCAGGACAGATCAAATAGGGTGGGGGTTGAAAAAAAAACAGGTTCTAACTGACTGCCTTCCCACAAGAACAAGAAAAATCCCCCCCCCTTTTTTGCACTACCCTGTATCCAAGAAATCCAAGAAAGTATCCTCTTCTTATCACCTATTTGCAATTAAACAAAGTACCAGAAAAAAACTTAAAGGAAGTTTAAAAAAACCATCAAAAACTATCCTAGGTCGAAATTAGACCCCCTAAGCACCTGTTGTAGTTTTTTAACCCTTTACAAAACTAGTTTTTTTTATTCCCAAAGAACTAGTCCTGAATAGTCAAAACTCATCACTACTTTTAAATTTACATTTTATTGTACCTTCATAATAGTTTTCACCATCTATTTTCCCTACTAGAAGGGTGTCTTTTCACACCCACAAAAAAAAACTTTTTAGAAATGTAAACAAACACTCAAATTTTTTTTTCAGATACGACATGTTTAAATGCAGAGTTGCCGGCGCCTCCGACATTCAAGGAAGCTTCCTTATTTTATTAACATTTCTTTTAATTTCAAGATTTTCATAATTATTAGTCATAGCCTTTAAGACTTAGATCTGAAAACTCCGTCCGAAATTGCACAAAACTTAAGGACTGATCTTATAAAATTTTTATTTAAATTAGTTATTTGATCTAAAAATTAAATATAATTACTTAATTTTTTCTATTTAGGATTTTTATTGTTTCCCCATAGGGTCGTTTAGCACATTGTTTAAATTTTATAAGTTTTATTTGCTTGTTAAGCTTAAAAGCACTGATCGATACCAAAATTGTACAAAACTTTCATTTATTCAAATGTACTTCAAATGTCCGTCCAAATTTTTTATCGCAAAATTGTGATATTGTATTTTTATAATTTTTTTTGTAATAAATAAAATAGTGTTATATACTGCCAAATAAAATTTTTAATTATATTTTATCTTTTAGTTTTAACTCTACCCTTTTTTTAGTATAAACTTGACTGGAAAAGACAAAGATCTGAAAACAGCAGGGAAGCCCCCTTTCTTGTTGCAAATTGAGGGGCAAGAGGGTCGAGACAAAAAAAAAATCTGTCTGCTATTCTGCAATTTTAGCCATCCTAATTACCGGCAAATATGTAAAAAATTGCAAAATTTTAAAGAATATTAATAGCTCTGTTCCAACCTTAGTTTGAAACTCCTGGAGCATGCCAGAAGGATTGCACACCAGATTTGACGGACAAACGATATGAGCGACGGCAGATTTGACATCTAAGTCTTTCTGCGCATGCTCCAGGAGTTTCAACTACGGTTGGAACAAAGCTAATATTGATTCTTTTAAGATCTGTGCTATTTTTTAACTTGATTTTGGGCAATGCTCTCTCTCATATTTGGCAATTTTGAATATTTCAATAGGTATGGCAAAAACCTAACCTATAAAACGTGTGTTAGTGGTTGGAAGATAGTAGTTGCTGTTAGCTTTTCCAACGAAGTTTAAAACTCCTGGCATGCGCAGAAGGATTGCACGTCAAGTTTGACGTCAGAAGACTTCAGATTTGAACGACGTCTCTAAGTTGACGTCCAAATCCTTTGCGCATGTTCCAGGAGTTTCAAACTGCGTTGGAACAAGCTATTATTTTTTAAAGATTATTTTTGAACTGTTGAAAAACCAGTAGAACGCAAAGGTCTTTCGTGGATAGCCGATTCAAAGTAAAACAAGGCGCTAGAAGAAAAGAAACATCGACGGGCGACGGGGATGGAAAAAGTTGACCTTGAAAAAAACCGTGCCTCGTGGTAGCCAGAACGATTTGAAATTTGGCTGTTTCTTTGATTTCTTTAGAAATAACTAAAATAAATTGAAATTTATGACAAACCTTTATATTTGAACTTCGAAAATGCGCAGAAACTAAGGCGGTTAAAAAAAAATAATTTTTCAAAACAGCTGCTTATTTTGTTTTTAGTTGACCTTGAAGTTTGAAGAAAAAGAAATGAGATTGTCCGGAAATTAAATTTAAAAAAAATTGAAATTGAGAAAAAGAAAAGTTGAAAGATGGCTTGAGAACGTAAAAATCAAGCAGTGCGATCTTTGCGAAAAGCGGGGTGTGGAGAGAGGAGAGGTGACCTTGAAAAAACGTGCCCTCTCTTTAACCGAAAAATCGAAATTTGGGTTCAAATTTTTATCCACGATCATCGTAAAATATTAAGCGAGTTCAATAAAATCGACAAAATATTTAAGTACAAATGGTATTTCTGTACACAAAAAATAAGTCTCCGGCACACGGCTATGGCTAGCCATTTTTCCCCGAAACCCATAAATTAATAATAAATATCTTACCCAAGTGTCTTGCTAAAACGAATTTTAGAACTGAATTTTCATCGATTCGAAATAACGAATAAAAGTAAACGAAAGAAAATTTAAGAAAAACGCTTTTAGATGGTGTCGTCCGAAAAATCGAATTTCTTCAACAAATCCAAAATGCCATTTGCCGAAATCCGAATTTTAAAACAAATGAAATTTCCCAGTGCCTTTATGATCGAATAAATAAAAATATGATTTTATTTTAAAGCTCAAGAGGTTTATTTTTTATAAAAACAAATTTATTTTTCGGATAAAAATAATTTTTATTTTGCAACATTTTTACTAATAACTTAATTTTGAAAAAGTTAAAAAATAAAATAATAGGAAATAATTTTTTTGGCGGCAGATTGATCTCGATCATGGTAGTCTCGATCATAAGTCTAGAAGAAAAAAAATTTTATTTCTGAATTCGAAAAACCGGAAAATAAAAGTAAAACGTTTCCGGCGTACCTAAGGATATTTCCACGTAAGGATATATTACTCTGAGACTTTCAGTTCCTTTAAGATCGAATTCAAAAAATATGATTATCACTTTTAAAAATCTGAAATTTCTTGAGTTTTGGAAGAAAGAAGTTTATTAAGTCTGGAAGAAAAAAAAAGTGTATTTGTACAATCGAAAAACGCATAATAATGGAAGTTTTTATAATAATAATAAAAAAAAAGGAACAAAAGTTCTAAGACTTTCCCTATGGAAGAAATCATATAGTTTTGTACGTCCAACTGGGCGAGAATAATAATAGATTAACGGGCGTGGTTAATGTGGACTTGATCAATTAATTTTATGCAAATCCGTGCTATTCAAATAGAAAGCATTGTACATTCACCCTCCCTTTTCATATCGCCTCCGTGATTAATCTCGTAACGGATTAAAATGTTTATGATCGCTAAATGGACATGAAGTTTCATGATAAATATTTCTGAGGAATAAAAACCGTTAGGAATAGATTTTTTAAAAAAGTTATCTCTTCTTTTCATCCTTGTACTCTGTGGGTTTATCAAGGAAGAAAAAAGTCTTCCCAAGCCATACCACACGCAACGAGCGAGAACTGCCTAAATTTCTCCCTACTTCTTCTTTAAAGTTAAAGAATATTGGTAAAATTTTGAAAATTAGGCAAAACTTTGGACAAAAGTGCCGCTAAAACACAAGGGGCTCGGTTACAAATTCTCTTCATGGGGCTCCGCCTCTTTAAATCTTTTTAAATTAAAGTTACTGTTATACCCTCGACAGACAATTTTGGAAAAGACATAGCACCATACATAGACTCTCCTGATTAAGATCACTATTTTTCTCGGGGTCTGAAGCTCTTTCAAAAACCATACATGGAGGGTACTACAATACCTTCTCTTTGAGGGTAAGGTCTCAAATACATAAATCTGGGTGAAAATGGGTCTGAATCCTTGGAGCCTACGACCCTCGCCTCCTTTTTTTTTAGTTCTAAAAAAATTCAAAACAGGTTCGGAACTTGAAGAAAATAAAAAATGGCCAAATCTTCATCCCCTAAGTAAAATCAGCAATTTGAAGAAAGAAAAAAAAGAACTTGAATTTCTATTTTTTTCCCCGTACTACTTACCTTGAAAATAAAATATTCAATATTGGGGCTCAACGACTTCAGGGATTCTTTCCCGTGATCGCAAAAATGAGCTGAGATTTTTTAAAAAAAGGAGTAGTAGTGATAAATTATTCAGTTTATTCGTTGAGTTGCCATATTTCTTTCAAAGAAAAAGCTCTCTTGTAGATTGTTGGGATTATGAAATATAAAATTGATTCCCACGGTTCTGATAGTAGAGCAGGAAATCGTTAGCTAGGATGAATTTTTCCAAACTGCATGAAAAGGGGTTTGTAAAAATTACTAGGAAAGAGAGGGGAGTTAGAGTAGAAGGTAAAATGGCAGAAAAAAAAGGGGGTTGGTGCAGAAAGGGAGTGCAATCACAATGCACTTTCTGTATGCAATAATGCACCGGCCCAGCGGGCGTGCAATACCGCTTCCGGTCCCCTCCCTTCTTCTGTCCATTGTAGGCCCTTGACGGACTATAATTCTAACAAAAGCCTTGCTTCATCTTGAAAAAAAAAAGCCCCAGGGATTCCGTTAGACTCCCAAGCACATCTTGCTCCTTGTTACGGACTCTTGACCATTCATTACGTTATAATTTGCACTCGGACATCATATGAATAAAACAAACAGAGGGAATAAAAATGACTAATCCTATTTATTATTAAAAATTTCTTTTATTATTATATATAAAATGATTGCCTAATTTATCTCAGTTAAAACTATATCAAAAGGAGCGGGTGGCGAAGAACAAACGGGTAGAGCTCGTCATTTCTACTCGGGAAGGGCTCTATCCAACTGCGCCGAAAAAAGGCCAACTGCGCCGGGACTCCAAGGGTACCCCTAATCCGCTGTCATTACCGATACCAACTGCGCCGCATACCAACTGCGCCGAAATTATTTATTTGGGGAAAACGAAACATAGGCACCTTTCACCCGGCCTTAATGATTAAAAATGGGGAAAAAAATGACTGTACCTAAGGAATCTAGGAACGAGGTAGCGTAGGATGCGCTCGTTGGATACCACTAGGGGGTAATTTTTTCCTCTCGCGAGGATGCGATCGTAAGATACCTCTAGGGGTTAATTTTTTCCTCTCGCGAGGATGCGCTCGTTAGATACCTCTGGGGGTTAATTTTTTCCTCTCGCGAGGATGCGTTCGTTAGATACCTCTATGGTGTTAATTTTTTTCCTCTCGCGAGGTTGCGCTCGTTAGATACTTCTATTGTTTATTTATTTTGTTCGGCGCAGTTGGTCATAGGCTTAGAGCCCAAGAGATTATCTGGGCTCTATCCAACTGCGCCGAAAAAAGGCCAACTGCGCCGGGACTCCAAGGGTACCACTAATCCGCTGTCATTACCGATACCAACTGCGCCGCATACCAACTGCGCCGAAATTATTTATTTTGGGGAAAACGAAACATAAGCACCTTTCACTCGGCCTTCCTCTAGGGGTTAATTTTTTTCCTCTCGCGAGGTTGCGCTCGTTAGATACTTAGATTGTTTATTTATTTATTCGGCGCAGTTGGTCATAGGCTTAGAGCCCAAGAGATTATCTGATAGGACTCCCGGCGCAGTTGGCAATAATTTTCAATCCAGGTAGTCACTTCGGCGCAGTCGGTAGTCAGCCGATTATCTGATAGGACTCCCGGCGCAGTTGGCAATAATTTTCAATCCAGGTAGTCACTTCGGCGCAGTCGGTAGTCAGCCCTCGGGAAGACCCTTCCCCAAAAACCCGACGTGTAGGGTATCACAATAACTTCTTTAAGGAAGTTAATACTTGTGGCTTACTATTCACAATTTTTTAAATTTTGCGTTGATTACACAGACTTTTGAAGTTATTGTTATACCCTTCATGCCCACTTTCTAACTTCCTTAAAGAAGTTATTGTGATACCCTCCACGTCGGGTTTATGGGGAAGGGTCTTCCAGACCCGGAGGGTCAATTCGAATATTGATCTTTACCGATCTCAACTTTGTCTGTCCGGCCGTCCGGCCGTAGCATTTTTTTCCAGAACACTTTACGGTCTCAGTTTTCATCCGATTTTTTTTAATGTGACTTCCAGAGGGAAATTGACTAATCTTCACAAATTTTTGGTAGTGCTGTCCAGCCGCAATTTTTATGTGTTTGTCACCGTTTTTTCCATATAATCTTCCTTTCTTAGCCATCTTAAAAATGTCGAAAGATTATTTTTTTGAATTTTGCAAAAATGATATTTCATCGAGTTTAATGAGCCGAGCCGCAGGGAATGTAAAAAAATTATTAAAATTTGGAAATTAATTGATTTCTAGTTTTCAAGGGATACATCGTTGAGCCCCACAATTCAGCCTCGGTACCTACCTAACCAAAAAAATTTGATTAAAAAAATAACCGAGTAGAGGGTGGCTTCGACGGTTTTTTTTCTCTTTTAGGGCCTGAAATTTTAAACCAGTTTATGAGCCTTTAAAAAAAGCGAGATTAGTTTTGGGCGGCGTTTTTCGTTAATCTTGTGAGAAAGTAGGGATTTCCATCCAGAACCCCATCTTGGCCGAAAGATCGAGGAAAACGCCCGAAGATTTGATGAAATTGGGTAATTTTAGCCGGAAAGAGGTACTTTTTCCCTCTCAAAAAGTGCGTATTTTTGGCCATTCTCCGTGGGCGTTTTTATTCCATTTAATTAAGTCAAATAAACAGGCTATCTCTGGGACTTTTGAGGGGGAAGAAAGCTCTAGATATTTTTAAAATGAAAAGAAGATTATTTAAAAAAATTGACGAAACTCTGCAGAAAATTGTGAACCAGAACAACTGAACTGGACACCAATAACATGGATGTCAAAAAAACATCTAAGGCGTCTAGAAAAACCTCTCCAAAAAACCGAACATAGAGGGTGTTTCAATTTTTCTCTTTGGGTCAAAAGTTACAAAGAATAATTAGTAAAATCTATTTAGGCTTTTTCTTTTTGTGGTCTCTCCCTAGTTTATTTCAAACAAATCATCGCCCTATTTTATTTTTCTAGGGGTCAATAAAGGCGTTGATGGGAATTCATCAAAACAAAACTATTTGAAATTCAAAATAGAAAAAAAACCTAATAGTTCTTTGACGAAACTATGAGTCAACAAGCCGGAATAATGAGCCTATTGTTAAAATCGGTTTCGGGAGTAGGTAGCTAAATAAGAAATGAAATTAAAAAAAAGTGAACCCTCAACCCTTCTTTTGGATTTTGACACCCTTTCTATTTGCACATCGAGTCATGCTTGACGCACACGTTCAGAACAAGGGTGAATTAATATTTAAATCAACTACTTAATTAATTTCATTCTTTTTATTATTTAACTAGTTTTAATTTTTTTTCCGTTGAAAATTTGAGAGGAAAAGACAGTTGAGTGGGAAAATGATCTCAAAAACCGTTTTTTCCTTACTGGTCGGAGAACCGGCCGTTCTTGATGCTTTGATTTATGTATGCGTTAATCGATAACTGCAATAAATCTTAGTTGGATATCGGGGTCGAAAGGATGGGGGATGATTGTCGCGGGAGTGGGGTAACTCGAGGGTAGATAGATGATATACAGAGTCCGGGATGTGTGAAACACGTTTTTAATGAAACCTGTTGCCACCCCATCTAGGATTTAACTGCATCCCCCGATACCTCCCCCCCTTAATAAACCTTATGGGAAAAAAAAAGATCTTCAGATACACAAAAGGAAATATCGCTAAAAAGGACCCTTCTTTTTTATGTGATCGAAACGAAGATTCTCTTAGGATTTTGCAATTTTGGTTTTTTAAAAGATTTTTAAGATTTTTTTTTTCGTGAATGACGTACTCAAGGTGGTCATGGTTGTTGATTACTCCCCTTTGCGATTACAATGGACCTGTTTCACAAAGTTTTTTAATCCTTCCCTGACCTTCATTTTTTGGCTCCCATGAGCGATTTTATAAGGGGCATTATAAAAAAAAAATAATTTTTTGGTGAAGAGGTTAATGGAATATAGAATGCAAACCTTGGGTGATTGTGTGGGAGGTTCGACGGGCCCATGCTCTACCGTTCAGAATATGAACCCTCGAAAAAGAGATTTTTAGCTTCATGGAACAAAAGTGAAAACGTTTCATAGCTTTTTTTGATAAGCAATTTTACTTATGATTTTTTGAAAAAATGAAGTTTGCTTAGAATCTATGTTATTGGTAATTTAAGCTTTAATAGGCTAGTCAAAGGCTCCTTTCTTGGGTATTTCAATGTCCAGGGAGGATAACGTATTATAAAACGTTTTTATGCTTTCGGTCGGGCCGTATTAAGAAAAAGGAACGAGCGAGGGAGTTTGTTGGCGGGAAAAGACGCCCCCAACCCGTTGGAAACGGAGGGGTTCTTCGCCCTGTGAGAAACTATGACGGGACAAAGGGGTGGGTTTGTCGGGTGTCCGCATACGTAATGAGGTCCCACGCTCGGGGTCTCCTCTCTCAGGAAGTCAGAGGAGATTTCGCAACACCCACCCCGCCCCTTAATACCGAGCCACCCTCCTCTTCCTCATCTTCTTTTTAGCTACGTCTTCTTTTTCCTACCTTTCCTCTCTCTCATTCCCCCTCTTCGCATTTGTCACTAGTCCAACCACTTGTCCCATCCGGTCGGACAATCGGCGATTTAAAAAATGTATCTTTCTTTCCATTGTAATTTCTCCTTTTTCAATTTCTGACGGTTTTCATCGGGAATTTTTTTCTCTTCTCGATTTCCCATAAAACGTAACTCTTTCCTCCTAGTTAATGAACAAACTAGTAAATGAAAATATAATTTTATTTATGTGCAAGTCGTAGGCTTGTATTTATTTTTCATCCTGGCTCTCCTTCAACGTTTTTGGCCATTTTCGTTCTTTTTCAATCTAAAAAGAAGCTCAAATAGTTCAGAAAAACTCAGTTACCGATAATTTTCGCATCCCTTTAGGCTACCCACAGCCTCATCGATTTAAGAACATTTTGAAATCGATATAGGTGGCCCAAGTTCCAAGTTCTTTATAGGTCTTTTGGTTCACAAATTTCTGGTATCTTTTGACCCGAGCATTTATGAACCAAAAAAACTAGAAAATGCCACATTTTATGGACATTCTCATTTTAAAATACCAAGTACATAGGGAAACTTATAAACTCAAACTCGTTTTGATAGAATTGATAGGTTGAATAATTCGGGTCTATAAAATACTGCACCCATTGCAAAGATTTTCTGAAAGAAAGGCTGTAGAAACGGCGTCAGTAAATTTCTACCTACCCTTAACGTGGAGTCACCCATTCTATGTACATTTCTACGCTACCCTTTAACGTGGAGCCACCGTTCTCATTATACCTGTGATCTTCCTGTCATGTAAAATTAAAAACCATGTGGGTTAGGGAATGGTTAAGTAGCCAAAACGAATGAAATAATGGGTTTGATGAAGCCGAAAAATCTCCGAAAATTAAAAATTACATCCCCGGAATGTTGATTTCGTACGAAGAAGAAACGAGTTTTGGGACACTAAAATAGATTTTTTTTACATTAGTTGTCATAATTTTTTTTATGCCCCCTTCATGTTACCCCTTTAACTGATCACGAGTTGAAAAAAAAAAGTTCACACTTTGGAAAGAGAAAAAAAAACCTGAATTACAATGATCCTATTTGGTGATCGAAAAGTGTACTTTTTTAGTTTTTACGTTATTATTTGATATTGGTTCAAAAACGGTTTTTATGATCCGTTAAAGAAAAAGAAAAGATATAAAACACATTTTATCCTCCCCTTCCGTTTTTCCATTATGCCCGATTCTCTCAGCTATGTCCAGTGTCCGACACGTCCCTTCCATAAAACCATTTATCATTTGCAGCTCGCATATTGTGCGAAATACAAACGGAGAGAAGAGGCGTCCGATTCAAAGATTATACTAATAGAAAATGTATGCAAATTATTTCGCCCGTTCCCAGCCCTTCTCCCCTTTCGGCTATTGATGAAGACGGTCGACATGTTGAACATTATGCAATACGATAGCTGATCGACCTAGTAATACAACGGGTATTCCTATTGACATATCACAAAAAAAGACCTTTTTTTCCCACCGTTTCTTTTAAATTTATTACCTTCGGGTTTATTCCGTCACAAAGCAATCATGGAAGAAGCAGAGCATGAAGTAAACAGTCAAATAGACGAGGAAAAAGAAAGACAAGTATGTTAACAAATGGCATATCAATGTTAACATCACACATTAGACGACTTTCACGTCATGACGACGACTTCACCAAAAACTTTTGATTTTGACTACATGAAATAAAGCAAATTTTTGAAGGTTAGCTGATCTTTGGGAATTTTAAATAATTTTGGACATTTTTTACATATGTTATTTTTCAAAAAAAATTTAGACGAGAGTAATTTTAGGGGACTCAAGGAGGAAGAAATTTCATTTGCCCCATCAATTTTCCTCAGCCAGCGTGGAAGAATTAGGCAGCGGTTCTTCTTCAATCCCTTGGTGGTACAAAGGTCGTGGGTTCGATTCCCATTTCAGAGCTTTCTCGATCCCTGGTTGTTGGATTCTCTGGGAAATTCGGAAAAGTGGGGGAGATATGTTCGCATTGGCGCATAATTTACAGCCGTAGATTTCTAAATCTAAAAATTTTTAGGGAAAAAATCAAGCAGGTTTTTGGTGAGTTTAGGGTGTCGGAAGGGCAGGTTTCTCAAAAACCAGGTGTCTTGCAAAAAGAAAAAATTTCAAGTTATGAGAGTGTGGAATTTTATATGTCTATGTCCAGATAAAAATATAAATTAAAATTAAAGAAGCAACCTGTAACTGAATTTTTAAAGTGGCATGATTTTGTAAGAAAAAGGCGTTATAATAGAAATGATGGCTTAGGACAAGATAAAGGAGTTGGTGATATTCGTTAGAGGTTCATCCCCGTTGGGAGGGTGGAAAGCAGGAAATTCAGTTAAGAGGGCATCCGGAAGGGTGGCGGGAGTGTAACGACTCTTTTTCTTTTTCCATTTTAGCAAAAAGAGTGAGAGAGAAAGAGAAGCGGTGAAGAATGAAGAGGAGATAACCTGTTGGACGGAACCCCGTGGGATGTTCCCTCCTATCTATTGTCCCACGCAACCTGTACAGGCCATTGCGAATCACCCCATCCTATTATCCTTCGTTGGCTAACGTAATTCTGCCGATGAAGTCCGGTTTTCTCTCGTTTTCACACACTGGCGGAACCCCACACTCACACACAATCCTTTTACAAATACGTGATCTATTCGCACAGACAGAATCACCACCACAAAGATTATCTTCACCCGATTTTTTTCCCATAAAAAATATCAATCATAAATTTTATCGAATCATTTATTTTTAGTGCCTTTAAGGTCGTTCAGGGAGTTATTGAAGAAATCAAAATCAATTTTTCTGTTATTCATAATATCCAGAAATCGGAGAATGGCAAATATTTTCCATGGAGCGGCGCGGCCGTGAAATAGTTGGCTGATACGTGGAGGGACATGCAGAGGGCAAGATATTGGCTCAGGGCAATCATTCCACTCAGTCGCTTCTAAACAAAACAGCAGCCCAAGAATACAAAACGGATTTCATGAACTCCTAAGAGAAGTTATTGTAGCTCCCTCCGCGTCATTGTTTCCAGAAGGGTCTTCTAGACTTCGTATTCACCACGTCTTCAATCAGATAACTATGTCTGTGGTATCTGTTAGGATGAAAATTTTAAAATATCTGTATGGTTCATGACCCCGTAACTGTCTCGAGCATGCACAACTGGGTTAACCTCGTTATTCGCGCCTCGTCTCCTTCGGTGCGGGAAACTGCACATTTCAATTCTGGGGGATGGAAATCGGATGAGCTTTTCCGCCTAAGGGTAGGAATAAAATCAAGTCACCATTTCTTGGGATGTAACCTGGACGTAATAGATCTTGTAGAAGGAAAAGGATCATTCCTAGCCCGTTTTAATTTATCCCGGAAAAGGAAGAAAATTGAACTTGAAATGGTGACATCCCGCCACTATCACAGAGCTCATGGTGGGAAGTAGCATTCATTTATAGAATGACAGCGTTTTGGGTGGGCATTGTTTCAACTACTTCTTTAGCTTCTTCATAGAAAAACAAAGGCGTAAACTTTTTAAGAATTTATAAACATTAATTGAGGCGCTCCTCATCGGAATCGCGAACTCAACATCGGACAATTTTTTTTTTCATTTTCAGATTCTAGACCTCTTGGTGAATACACCCATATAATTTTTATGTTGAGTTCGCCCTTTTTTCCCCTTTAAATACGTAAAAACCGATATGCGGCAAAGCTCTAACTGCGATTCCGAGCGGGTACGAAGGGCGAACTCCACATCCTAGTCCACAACCCCCACTCCTTTTCCCATTCCAGGGCATGACTTTTCTGTTGAGTTCGCCCTAACATAAACTTTAAAATGCGAATATCTCGAAACTACGTTTTGTTGAGTTCGCCCTTCGTACCCGGAGCGCCTCAATTGTACGAAAATAATTTTCCAACCTACTACGCTCTCATAACTTACCACTCTAGGGGAGGAATTGAAACACCACCTTTTGATCCCAAAACATAGCCTACAACTTTACCTCCCTAGAGAGAGAATGTCTCCAATTCCACAGAAAACACAAAATCAATAAATAAAATATACAATAAAAATATATTCTTTATTTTTAAACGAAAACAATAAATAAATCTATAACATTTTTAAAAAATATAGAATTTTATAATGGATTTGATTTATCATCAATTTTATCGATAAGCAGTTTATTTTGTACATTGGTACCAAGGAATGAATGGAAACGTTCAGTCTTCTAAATTATTATTTTTTATATGGAAAGAGAGTCTTAACTAAATAAATATTTGCATAAAATATAAAATGAGGATTATATAAAACTAATGGAATTTTGTCACAGCTCACACTAATTGAATCGTCTTTACAGTAGTTTTCAATGTTTATTTATCTATCGTAACTAAAATTTAAGTAATTTAAACAGTTTATTTGTCGGCTTTTTTAGATATGTAATGGTAGTTGATGAAACGGGCGCCTTGAGTCAATTGAGCACATTCGTTCGTGAAATGACATGCGAGGAGAAGAAGATTTCTCGGTTTGACAACCCAAGCGAAACGCATGAAAATTCCAGAATAGAGGCACAGGGCTAGAAATTATATAGTCAAACAAATTTATTATTTAAATAGTTTTACCTGTTGTCATCTTTCCACTTATTATAGCAGGGTCTTTTCTAGTATCAGCAATCGCTGCTAGTGGGATGCCCCAGTTGGCGACCGGACCCCAAAAATGGGTGCTAAAAAAAAGATTACAGAGAATCCATAAAAAATAATAAAATAAAATACCTCATCAAATACTTCCTGAAATCAGGGCTTTTCAGTTGTTCGCCAAACTTTCTAATCATCGTGGCCATTTTTACGTCTAGACTCTAAAGTATAAAGCAATAAACTGGTCTATCATGTGCCTGGGAAGGTCGTGGAAATAAAAAAAAATTGTAACTGAAACTAAATGACCTTGCAGGAAGTTTTGACCTCAATTTTGTCATTAAAAGGCTTCTTTTCCGTTCAATACTTCGTGTATGGAATCCATGTTTGGAATAAATAAAGATTTTTTGAATTTTGATTTAAATAATTTTTATGAAAAAAAAATCTAATTTATTGATGTCAATAATTTATTCCCACATACTTAATCACGTGAAGGTGCGTGATTAGGCGGTTATACAGTATCACGTGTCAAATCATTCAAAAGGTTTTAAATAACCTCAAATAGGTTATAAATCTCGCGTGGTAGTTTTGCATTGTTTGGGCTGTTTTTTAGGATTATTCGTTTATAATCATGGCTAGAAAAAGAAAAGTAAGTTTTTCTCTGTTTTTAGATAATGGACAGCTTTAAATTTGTGGTCTTGTTTAGCATGAATGATTTTCCTAAAAATAAGCCCCCATATGGATTTTGGGGAGTTTTCCTCGGTTTTTATGACTCTCGTGGTAGCCTTCATGTCACGGTCTTAAGAAAAGGGTCTTCCTGCCCCATCGAGGAAAACTGACCAGTGATCTCAACTGGTCATGTGTTTGTGGTGCCGGCCGTCCGTCCTTTCTTATCTTGAAATGGCAGGGGCCTTCTATAGTTGTAGGGAAAAATTTGGGCTGTTCACGCCTGTACCATGTGGCCTGTTGGACTTAAATTTGTACCTTTTCCCCATTAACAACAGCAATTTTCCCTGATTGCTTTTTTCAAATCTTCCTGCCATAAAACACTAATTTTTGGGGCAGTTTTCTCAGTTTTTTACCCAGAAACTTCCATTTGCCAGGTTTTTGCTGTTTCCTTGATTTTTGGGCAAAGAGATTTAGCAATATTTCATTTACTCAGTTTTTTTTTAATGGTAAACGCCTTTTCTGTGCTTTTAATAATTTTTGTTTACTTAGGGACGTTGTGTAAAAAACAACAAGCAAGCTGGACTTTCAGAGCCTGAACATTTAACCAGAGCACCTCATTCATTCGTCTTTCATAGAGGTTTCATCGGTAAATATATGTTGAAACTTATCAAAGATGTGAGAAAAATTATGGAACCGTTTACAGCAAGCCAGCTAAAGGTATACTAAAATATTTTTCACAGTTTTAATCGCCTTATTTCAGGTTAGGAAGAAAAATACGATTAAAGATCTTGTAAGTGTCGCTGGGCCTCTCCACGTATCTCATCTTATGATGTTCACACTTACCGAAGTCAGCCCGTATATGAGAATCGCAAAAACTCCTCATGGGCCTACGCTTACGTTTAAACTTCACAATTACACATTATCTACAGACGTCGCTTCATCATTAAAACGTCAATTTATGCATCCCAAAATGTACAGAAACGCTCCACTTCTTGTTCTAAATGGTTTCACTGGTGAAGGACCTGAAATAAAATTGATGATAACCACATTTCAAGGGATGTTTCCGACAATCAATGTCACCAAGGTATGTGCATGTACGTGGGACCACTCCAACTATTGAAGATCTGAAAAAAGTTGTTTTTTGAAGAAGAATTTTAATTCTTCCTCAAAAAATAAGGGAGTTTAGATTTAACTTTTTCCTGATTTTCAATAGTTAAAATAATAAAGGGGAGATCCATTACTTCTGAACCGCAGTGTTTTTAAAAATGGCTTTAAAATAATGTTTTTAGGTTGATTTAATGACGTTAAACGGTGCCTGTTGGTTAATTATAACACAGAAACAAAAATAATTGATGTACGACATTATGCTATTCGTGTCGCCCCTCTAGGGATATCTAGAAGTGTGAAAAAACTGGTGTCGACTAAAGTCCCTAATTTGTCTAGATTCAACGATATTTCGGACTTTGTTGAAAGGTAATTTAATAACTGAATGTTTTCCTTTAATAAAGTGATTTTAGGGGTGATCTATTGAGTGAAAGTGAAGTGAAGACGACCCAAGCAGCCATGTTAGTCTACCGCAGGCGATTCGCTCAAAGGGAAATTTGTTGGGAAATAAATCCGCTATCCGATTGACCGAATTGGGACCTAGAATGACCCTTCAGTTGATCAAAGTTGAAGCCGGGATGATGGACGGAGAAGTTATGTACCACGAATATATTCATAAAACAGAAGAAGAAAAGCAGAACTTGCTCGAATGAGAGAAGCCAAAAAGTAAATTTATTTAAACCGAGGGAAAAATAATAATTTTTAATTTTTCCAGGAAATTAAAACTTAAGAGGAAACAGAAACAAATGGAAAATGTTAAAAAGAAAGAACAGCTAAAAGAAGAGCACAAGAAAAAGTCAATAGAAGGAATGAAAAAGAAGAAACAAGAATGGGATACTGAAACAGACAGAAAACTTATTCAATCAGCCAATGAAGGAGCTCATCAAGAAGAAGATGACGACGCTGAATATTACAGAGAAGAAGTTGGCCAAGAACCAGAGCCAGGTATTTTATATCTTCAAAAAATCTTTTTATATAACTTTTTTTCCAGATATGTTTTCTAAAGACGATTCTAAACATAATCTCTCGAATTTCATCGCTCACAAAGCGTTGAAATATAAGAATAAAGGCAAAGTTCCGGTGAAGAAAGATAAAGAAGAATCTCAAGAGGAGAAAACTTCTGCTCTTAAAAGGAGATTAAGGGGAAAAAGAATGACGGGCCGAATAAACGTTTTAAGCCTGGTAAGAAACCGATGAATTTCGGCGGCAAGAAGAGACTTGGAACCAAAGTCACTCATGGAAGGAGGCACTGAAAATATTATTTTTTGTAAATAAAAATTTTCTTTTACTAGGAATCTTTTTCTTTCTAATACCAATTTCCAGAATTCTGGGATGATTCAATGGTTTTTCTGGGAGCAAAAACCCTCTTGTTCAAACCAAAATTTTGACAAAACTTGTGTTTCATATTCATCCTTAACCAAAATTTACAGAGGTTTGGACATAAACGCCAAATTTTAGCCTAAGGCTAGGGATGGGCGATATATATTGTATATACGGTGTGTAACTATGAAACCGGAATTCCTTAATAGAAAGTAAATGCTAGTGTGCACAATTGGTACAAAACAGCTTCTCGGGTGACATTTAACTGATCTGCAAGTTGTTGCTGCGTCTGAGTGTCATCTTCATCCAACAGAGCTTGAAGTCATGGTCCTCAAACTTTTTGGGTGGTCTTCCACGTCTTCGTCTTCGACGTCAAATTTCCACTTTTAAACCTTTTAAACCACTCGTAGCATTGTGATTTACCAAGGGCAAGGTCACTGTAGGCTTCCACAAGCATTTGATGCGATTCGGAAGCAGTTTTCTTTAAGTGATTTACAGAAAATCAATGCTGTCCGCAAATGGGTCTTTCCGGGTACGAACCTCGACATGTTCGTACAGTCCAACTTAGCCGTTACATGAAGCTTGGGTGTGATGTGTTCATAATCCCAGTCTTATCTTTAAACACAAAATGGCACTGCTTGCGGGCCATATATGTTGCTAAAGTTAAAGCTAGGGCTGCCTATAACTGAATTACGGTTTCATAGTTACACACCTGGTATTTGTGCCGATATATCGGTCTTTTGATATATTATATCGGAGGTTCCGATATATCTGTATTTTTTTCCCTATGAATGTCCGTTTCATGTCAATTTAGAAAAAAAACACTACTTTATTTTGAATATAAATTAATGCATATTTTGAATGTTAGTGCGTAAATAATGCATGAACGCAAAATTTAATAGATAGTCGCATGTGGCATTTTTGATTAAAAAATACCTTTTTAAGGCATTTTTCACAGTTTTTGTGTTATAAACAACAGTTTAACTGGATTTTCTGGTGTTTTTTTACGGTGTTCTGGTCAACAATAACTTTTTTGGAATTCTCACATAAAAACACACATTTCACGGATTTTTTGTATTTTTCCTCCATATTTTTACCATGGCTCCAGAGAACTTCCACGTTTTCTAGTTTTTTGGGCGAAAATCATTGCAATTAATAGCGTTTGCATATTATTGGCATATTTCGTCAATTTGAAGCGCAATAATGAAGGTCGCGGTTTAGCTTGGCGGGGCGGAACGCTGCCGCGTTTTCTCCGATATATCGATAGTTTTCTTGCGATATATAAGTGCCACCAATATAATGTTCCGATATCGATAGTTTCTTGCGATATATAAGTGCCACCAATAAATGGTTCCGATATTTTTAAATATCGCCCATCCCTACCTAAGGCCCATAGATTAGAAGAATATTTTCAAGTTGGCTGGGGGAAATATCTCGTTTTGAATGTAGTCTTAAGAACTCTTAATAGTGAGAAAAAAGAAGAGGAAAATCCTGTAAAATAGGGTTCTTTTGTAAAACTACCAAAAATCCTATAAAATCTGATTCTGTCAAAACGCCAAAGAAACTCCTAACCAGTTTTTTAAAAAATTGAAAGAAAAAATCCTGAAAAATATGGCGTTTCGCTAATCCGAAAAGACGCATTAGATCGCTCCTGTTTTAATTGATTTTTCCCTAGTATAGCATAAAGTGTGGTCGGATTTGGTATCATTGTGTCAGTTTTTTGTGAGATTATTCCTAAATCATCGCCAAGCGGAAGCTGAATTTCATCAGGACTGCGATTTTCTTAAACTCCCACGCATCGGAAGGAAGATAAGAAAACAAAAGAGGATTAAGAGCTACTAAGATAAGTGTAAACTATTAGTGTCTTACACAGAAAATAAGGCTTGACTAAAAACAGGTCATATTTTTATAATATTTTGAATTTACGAATGGTAAATGAATAACAGCAAAAAAACTCGAAAAAAGTAGAGCGCCGTTGTCTCTACACCTGAGAAAAAAGACCATCAAAAAAGACCTCGAAGTTCGCCAGGACCGGCAAAGAGTCAAGTATTAAAAGAAAACCCGAAGATATGTCTTTAACTTAGAACAATGGGGATTTATTGGACTCAAAAGAAGAAGTTGGATGCGAAATTCGCAATTATGGACGCGAAATTATGAAGCTGACAGATGTCGTAAAAGAAGAGCTGAGAAAAGGTTGCATGAAAAAATAAGTTGATGAGAAATGAAATTATACTGTTAAGAAGCTGAAAAACAACATCTGAAACGCATCGAAGAGCTGGAAATAAAAAGTAGGGAAAAGAACCTAATCTTAAGAGTATGGACCCAAAAAAGGCGAGCCACTCGCGATCTAGAGGCTTCTTTAAAGAATGTCTTAAACTAGAAGAATCGGTGACACTCAGACGCTTTTCCATTGAGAAAAAGCAATGCTGGTCTCCCTAAACAAGGCTTCGGATACAAAAAGGATTTTTCAAAAGGCACATCTACTAAAGGACACGGATACAGCATTGCGCGCGATTTTCCGCTGCAGATCCGTAAAAAGAGAATAAGCTAATGAGGATTCGTGCGGAAATTAAGAAGCAAGTACCGAAAGACATTCCCGTCTCCGTCCAGAATGAAAAGCTTATAGTCAAAAAAAGAAATTCCTGTGGGACGAAGAGGCTGGACTCATAGCGCTGGACAACAACGAGAGGTCAGGACGATTTTGGGTGTTGACCTTTCACAACTAATGCGCAACTCCGAGCGGAAGAAAAGATCGGACGACGAGAACAAGTAGGCAACACTCATCATCAGCCGTTAGTAAATAGGGGTTGGCCGTCTGCTGGGGAACTCAGAAACTTACAAAGACTCCAAACAAGTAATCAATTTGATCAAATTAGTGTTTTTAGCGTATAATGTCAGAGGTTTAAATCAATATTAGTATTAAACAGTTTCATTCACTTTGTTAGTCAATTCCACATTTTATTCTCGTAGAAACCTTTTAACAGAAAAGCCAGGTAATCTAGACTCCCTATTTTCAGGCTTTAAATGTCCTTTATTCCAGCCCAAAGGAATTTTCGGTGGAAGGCGAAGGTGGTCTTTTGCTCGCGTTCAAATCTACAGTAGAACATCTTGTCAGCTTCTCCCAAATTTTAGAATGTCCTATATTTAAAATAAAGACAAGTCAGGTATTATCGATTTAATCCCAGCTTATCTACCACCGCCATCACCCTCAAAATCCCTCATCCTGGGAAAAGGCCTTTGGTGACATTAAGAGTGCTTTAGAGTTTAATAGAGATCAGAAGTTTGTGCTGCTGGGGATTTTAATGCGAGGATAGCAGCTCTTCAAAGTCTCCCCAAACGAATTATTCTAGATGGAAAAAAATTTAATGAGAGGAATGCGAAAGATAGGGTAGTAAATTCATATGGCCGTCACTTGATAGACTTTTGCACCGAAAACGATTTAATTATTCTAATGGGAGAGTTGCAACGGATAGAAAGGGGGAGTTTACCTACATTAGTGAAAAAGGGAGCTCGACTGTCGATTATTGTATGGTATCAAGAGAGGCTTCGTTTGTTGGATAGCTTTGTCGTTCTTGAAGAAGCGGGGTCGGACCACTGCCTATTTCTTTTAAAATAAGTATAGATATTGACTATGAGGTTGAAGTGCCACCTCCACTTCCGAACTTGGCCTGGAATCCAAAATTAAGCGATACATTAGAAGAAACTTGAACAATTATATAAAACTCAAATTAAATCGTAGCCTGACTTTTGAAGATCCCTTTTTCGAGGAAGCAATTAAAGCATCTTGGCCGGCGGAAAGGAAAATTTTATAAGATCGTTCCGGAAAAACGAGTGGTTTGATTACGAATGTCTGGCGGCTAGGAAAAAAACCTTTGCGTTGCTGAAGTTATTCCGTAAAGTGGGTACAGCGTTGGCAAAGGAGAACTATGTTAAGAGTCAAAAGGAGTTTAAAAGTCTCTGGAAAAAGAAAAGAAAAGAGTATTTGCAGGGGACTATTGACAGGCTCGCCAACGTGAATGACCCAAAGGAGTTTTGGTTAATAGCAAATAAATTCAAATCAAAAAAATCTTATGGTACCGGTAACATTACTCCTGAAGCTTGGGTAAACCACTTTCAAAAGCTGCTAAACCCTTCTTGCGTTGACTGCATCAATTTCCCTTGTTTGAAGGATATCAGAAATGATGATTTGGATGCGCCCTTTTCAATTACGGATCTAGAGAAAGTGATAGGAGGTCTCAAGTTAAACAAAACCCCAGGTCCCAATGGTATCCCGACTGAATTTATCAGGTATTCCACCCCAGAGTTTAAAGAAAAAATGTTAAACTTTTTTAATTCTATTTTTGAAACCGGTGAAGTACCCCCTTCTTTTGGAAAATCAATTATCATCCCTCTGTACAAGCAGGGCGACAAGAACGATCCAGAGAATTATAGGGGCATATCCTGTATTAACTCTGAAGCAAAAACTTTTGCTAGCCTGTTGCTGAATCGAATGGTAGATTTCGTCCAAGAAGGAAATTTGTTGTCAGAGTATCAGGCGGGATTTCGGAAAGGCTATTCAACAACGGACCACATTTTCACCTTGTCGAATATAGTGAAGTTAAAACTCCAAAAAAAGGGCAGAAGGTTTATGCATTCTTTGTCGATCTAAAGGCGGCACTCAGTTGACAGAGGGCTTCTTCTTTCCAAGTTGGCTGATTATGGTTTCTCGAAGAAAATTTTGAAATGTTTAGAGTCCACATTCAGGAACACAGTGTCAGCTGTTAGGCTGCAAAATGGAAGGACGGAATTTTTAAGGTCTTTTCAGGCGTGAGACAAGGTTGCGTAGTTAGTCCGTTGATTTTCACCTTATTTCTGGACGATCTTCCTGGCTTTTAGATTATGGAGTTCGTATCGGAAGTTCCAGAGTTAAAGTCTTGATGTACGCTGATGACATTGTAATATTGACTGAGTCACCAACCGCTTTACAGAAGAATATCGACATTCTTGAGAAATATTGCAACAGGTGGAAGTTAACTGTAAATTTGTCTAAATCTAAAATAATGATCTTCCGGAACGGGGGTAGGACGGCGAAAACGAACGTTGGTATTTTAAAGGTAAAAGCGTCGAAGTAGTAAACCGTTATAAGTACCTAGGGGTTATATTCACACCAAAACTATCGTTAGCAGAACATTTCAAAAAAAAAAGTATTGTGGCAAAATATGCAATTAATAGTGTTTGGGCAAAATTACTATCCAACTCGAAGGTCGCTGTTCGAAGTAAATTTCAAGTGTTTCAAAGTGTTTGTAGGGCCATTTTATGTTATGCGTGTCAGGCTTGGGGCTATCAGCAATATGAAAAAATTGAGTCGGTGCAGCGGTACTTCATTCGGAAATTGTTTGGTCTTCCTTCTTTCGCCCCAAATTACGAAATTTATCTCGAGACTGGTGTGGACCCGCTATACATCTATACGTTACAGCTGCATGCTAAGTACCTTGTAAACGCCCTAAATCGTCCAGACAATAGACTCCCAAATTAGTAGCCCTAGAAATAATACGGAGCAACACCTACTGGTTCAGCGCCCTTAACCATCTAGCTAGCGAGCATAACTTAGAGGTCCATTTTACGTCTGAAAATACGGATAATTGGCTTTCGCTTATTTCCAAAGTAACAGAAAATATGCGACTTCAACACAGAAATAATGTCTTCAACAAGCCTCCCTAAGTAACAATTTCCTTCTCTACAAAGAACTCGAACACTCTAAACCAATGTTTGAAATAAATACCACCTCCCCTAAAATCTCTTTCTCTTTTTGTGCCCGGTGGTGGTTTAAGCTGAGGGGAGAATTGATAATTCTTAACTCCTCCCCGTTGAGAGCTGGCAAAAGCAATCTCTGCGCTCTGTGCAATGATAAGGTTCAGGAAGATCTGTTCCATTTCATTGCGCAGTGCTCGATCCTAGCGGAGATACGCAAATGGTATTTTGGGCAGTCCAAGATCGCGAGAAGCGCTTTGGTGAGGGAACTAAATGGACCACCATCAATAAGAATGATAAGATACGCAAAAAGGGCTCTAGATTACCGGGCAGAATTAATCTTATTTTAACTATTAGAATCAGTTTAATTTAAAAAAAAATATATATATAAATAAAAAAAAAAAATGTTTGTACATATATGAAAAACTTTACCCCACTCCAGCAGACGGTATAAACCATACCATGCTGAAGCAGTACTATGTATAGAACTTTTTCTTTTTGTGAAAAGTGATTTTTTTGTAAAACAAGAATTTGTAATTTTTAATTTTATTTCTGTAAATATAGTACTTTTTTCATTCATTCATTCATTCATTCAAAATTAGGAATGAAAGGAAAGGAAAATTGATAGATAAGCATTAGTAAAGATAAAAATTTTATTGAAAAGAACACTATTTCTTTCCAGGCAAAATGATTCCATCGTACTGAAAAAAAGAAAAACAAAAAATTAATTGTTGACAGAATACACATTGTATTTTATTCTTACTTTTTGTTGGAACCATTTCATCGCATCTTCCTTAGTTAATCTATGCGGGAAACCGACTTTTCCTGTTTTCCGCCTTCTGTGAGACACATTGAAACCTAAAAAAAAGATAAAATACATCAATTCCATAATTAATAACTTAAAATTAAGTAAAACGTTAATTCATAATTTTGTACCAGCCATAAGTAACCAACCAGCAATTAAAAAGGTGGAAGGTGTTGCAAATTAGCAGGAAATTTAATATAGCACAATGATCAATAAAGAAATTCAAAATGAACTCCCTTTTAAAATATCTTGTGCAAATTACTTCCCCAGAACCATATTAATGCACCACAATTAAGGAGAGACTGCTTTAATTCCTTGGCTATAACTGCGCCACTTTTCTTTTAAATTTCCATAATAGAACGCACAACCACAAGTCAGAGTCCTTGATCAACGACCCACAAAATTATTTTACCTGGACGACCGAGTACGACGTAGAAATCAAGACCGTAGATACCGATGCTGGGATCGTACTTAATACCAAGATCGATGTGTTCTTGAATACCGAAACCGAAGTTACCAGTGTCGGAGAAATTGTCCCTTCTCAATTCGTATTCTCGGACCTAAACAAAAGAAAAAGTTAGCAAACGACTAAAATAACATGAGAAATTATGTTAATTAATAGTTAATGTACCAGCCGTAAGTAACCCATCAGCAATAAAAAGGTGAAGGGTGTTGCAAATTAGCAGGAAATTTATGTTGCACTTAAGAGACACAACTTAATAACTAAAGATTCTTAAGAAAACAATTTTAAGTGCTAAGCAGTGTTACCAAAAGAAAATTAGGATGAAATAGTACCTTAAGACCTCTTTCGAGGATTTCTTCGGCTTTGGCACCACGACTGTACAATGAACGGAGATTTTCTCGTTACGACGGATACCGAAAGATCTGACGGTATATCTAGCTTTCGAGAAAACCGGCTGTTGCCCAGTCAACTGCTCCAAAACCTAAAACCACAAATTAAACATGCACAAAATACACCACCGAAACTTCACCTTCGCCGCCCTTGTGAGCCTATCACCAGATTCGCCGACGCAAATATTCAGGCAGAGTTTACGAATTCGGACATCCTTCATGACATTCTTGGATTTGTCTTTGGGCTCCTTTTTCGGCTTGGCCGTTTTTGTCTTTTGGGCCGTCGCAGCCGGGGCTGGTTTCTTCTTAGGAACCTGTACACAAAGACCGCTGTCAATAACTAATAACTAGGTTATGAACTACAAATTCCATTTAAACATATAAATTAAAGAATATACGATAAAAAATAAGTTTAATAAGCCATTTATAGTTCTAAAATATAGTATAAATCAAGATGTTGACGGATAAACGAAAATGGAACTTACAACAGCCATGTCGAGTTTAGAAGAAGTTCAACAACACGCTTCACTACAGAGCTGCCACTGCCTGATCAGAATGAATTAACCAACGACGAAAATAACCTTCACTCACCTTAAATTTTACCGATTTAAAAGTTTTTGAAAGCGTTTCTAAGCTATTAAAATATTAATATAAGATATTATGAGAAAAACTATGTTATAAAAGATAAAAAATAATTATTGGAAAATATTTCGGCGATGATGGATCAGTATTGGTAGCAGTTCCAACGGTTACTGTTACATATCGCTGTTTTTCCGGATTTGAGATTTATTTTTAGACATCAAAATTTTTAATTTTCGTGTAAATTAAAACATTTTTAAATGGAATTATTTTAAAGGAGGATCTAAGGTCCGGTATCCGAGTTTACTGGGAACATCCTGAGTCACTGCTACCGTTACCCAAGATGGTCGTTCCGGATGTTCCGTACCAATGCTTATATAGAAGGCATTGACAATTTTTAAAGTTTCCCGCGCATTTTTCTTGTGTTTGTATTGATTTCACTACTATGAATTTTCTTCAAAAGTAACAAGTTTCTTTTAAAGTAAAGTTAGGGCCATGAAATGGGCAGAAGGTTCCGAAATTAGCAATCCACAGACTTCTTAGTGTTGGGTTTTTAAGAATAGGCTAAAAATGTTGCAGAAATTTTATTGTTTTCCCTTTTTCATTAAAATCATAATTTATTCAGACATATTTAATGAAGCTTATACATGTAAAAACAAAAACTGTACATCCTATACAAAATGATAACAAGGATCTAAAAAAAAATGACACTTTTTGTGTTTACCTATAATAGCCATTGGGTATTTGAAATGTGACGTAATCGAGAGCTCTAAGTACAGTTCCGGCATTTTTAAGTTCCTGAACTGGTGGAAATTGGCCAGAATAATTAGCGTTGACGACGGTTGATCCGGACGGTCCGTCGGTTTTCGGTCCGTATGGTCGATGCAACGCTTTGTCTAGTTTGGTTTCTAAGTCATACATGTGCCTTCGTATTTCTTTTATTTCGACTTCTTGTTTTTCGACTTGGCAGAACAAATCGCGTATATTAGTCGTAATTTGCGTCAACTCGTTTAATCTCGCTTCTTCTTTTTTCGCTTCTTTTCGTCTGACGAGCATATTCTAGAAAAAGAAGCATCGCCGCTATACTGAATATGATCGTCTCGCCAAGCAAGTTTGCTCCAAGTTCGATCGCCATCGTCTCATTAAGTTGTGGTATCTCGACAGGTTTCCCCATATTCATCACCCACATTTTCATTTTTACCTCACACCAGTTATAAACTAAAACAAAAGATACATAATTAATACATATGTACAAGCTTACCTACATTGGGCGGGAGGCATGCAAACTTTTCGACTAAAAACGGGATGGTGTTTGGCATAATTTGAAATTAATGTAGCGATCGGTTTGCTGATATGTCTCACCAAAAGGGAGCCGAGTTTTATAACGGGAAATGCGCCAAGTACCATTTTTGTTTACAAAACACTTAACAACAGCTGATTTATTTAAAAAACAAATATTTGCTTTTCTCATTACTTACACTGTGCTGGAGGCATACAAATGTGCCTTCTAAAAAAAGGTGAGTTTTCGCCCTTTCCTTCGCGTAAGTCGCGATCGGCTTGCTCAGCTGCTTAAGTAAAAGAGCCGCTAATTTCGCGACAGGAAAAGCAGCCATGATTAATAAAAATAATTAAAATTAATGTAAATTCATATTAAAAATAAAATTTAATAAAAAATTTTGGAAGCAGAAAGAAAATATAAGGTTATTTTAAAAGATAACAGCGTTGAAGTATTTTTGCAAGCCTCAATACATGAGCTCAAGACATACGTCAACAATCGGTCACTTTTTGGAGTAAACGTCATTAGAAAAAAAATTTATTGTATAACAACACCTGGCTTAAAAAAGAGTAAAATTTAGATTTTAAAGGTGTACAACATTGTTAGAAAAAGAAGAAGAAAATGAAGAATCCTTCCCCTTCAGCAGAATCGATGAAAGTGACCAGCAAAGATGAACCAAAGCCGTCACTGACGTCTTCCCAAATGACCTCTTCAGAGATAGGTTCGACGATGAGCAAAAGAGATCGACTGAAAGCTCAAAAACTTCTAAGAAAATTCCAGGGCGAAGAACCTGACCATTCGTCACCGACTGAGTCACCAGAAGAACCGACAACGAGTGCTAAGAAGAAGGCGAGCGTATTTTCGTTTTTTAGGACGAAAACTTCTTGGGGTCCACAACTGAGGATGTTGATCGCCGGGGAGTTTTTATTCCAGTATGTAAGGGAAAGCGCCATACACATACTACAGACTAGTTATGCCGACATGCTTGGTTTACATCCGTTAGATTCGTTCTTTTTAATCGAACTTCAATTATGCAGGATCTCTCCTGGGATTTCTCATTGGTTGGATTTCCGATGCTCTTTTAGGCCAATACACCATATTAGTAATCAGCCTTCTTTTCTACTGTTTAGTCCCGATTTTATGCTCTATCGCCAGCATTCCTACAATCGGTCTTCAATTTCAAAAAATAATTTTGCTTGCTCTTCGATACACTTTTGCGATATTCACTCTGGCAGGTGGGACAAGGCTGGCGTTCCTTTTCTCACAAGACGTCTCTTTTGAAAAAAACGTCGTTTCAAGCGGCTTCATCTTTTGGTGCATATTCATGAGATTTTTGGCGAAACTCATATTCAGCACTTTCTCCATGATTCCGTACGAAACGATCTTTTTGTTGTTCAACGGATTTTTGATCGCCATTTCCAGCATAATTTATGTAGGAGCGTTTTTCATTATGAAATCGCAAATGGTTCGAATTACTCCATATTACAGACTTGTGAATCAAACTATTCACTATGCTTTCTTCCATCGGTTCTGGTCTTTATTTGAAAAAGTTTTGCCCAAACGTTTAGAGAGGCCGACTGAGAAAATTGGACTTCAATACGCACGAAATAGCGGAAAACAACTTTCAACTTTTACTTTTGTCTTTTTACCTTATGTCGGATACGGAACCGTTAATTTTTTACTTCAAAAACTTTATCTTCAACAATTTAAACTTCTTTATTCTGGAAAATATGTTTCGGTCACTCTGTTCTACCTTCCTCTTGATAACTTGCTGACGACTTCTTTTCTATTGGCTGCTCGATATCTTCTACAACCGTTGTTTTGGAATACGTCGAAATATTTTAAATTGACCAAATTGAGGGCAATATTGATTTCATATTTGATGATGGGAGGCTCTCTATTATGGGCTTATGGGATCCAAGTCAAAATAGAGAGTATACACAGCACGCCGACGTTGAAACTGGCCAAAGTTTTCTTCTACAACGGAATGTTTGACAATTTGACATTAAAATCTGAATATTTTTCAACAGTTATTACCCCGAAGGATCTTTACGTAGCAGATGTGGAAACTCAAGAGACGAAAAACGCACAAATCGAATACTATGTGAAGCCAAATTCAACGTTTAAAGTGGAAATCGAAATAATAAAAGCGGCCGGAGTGAGCTACGCGATTGGCGAAAGCGGAGTAAGAAGGATACACGGCACAGTACCCATCTATTCCGCACCAGTCGGCTCGAACTACAACGGCCATCCGGTCACATATGCGCTACCAATCGAAAAAGGGATCGACGGCGACTTATTAGTTTACAACACCAAAAGTGAATCGGTTGAAACATTCGTTAGCTTGGAGTACACCGAAAACCGTAAATTTTTCAAAATCAATGGAGGTTATTACACAGCACAGTTTGCCAGCATGAACACCAGTAATGATTCGAATTAATCAAACTCTGCATAGGAGGCGTATATTCTTTTGCGATATACCCATTACCTGAGTTATCCGTCAAAATTTACCATATGACAAAACCGGTTTCGCTTTCGGAGTTCCTCATACTGCCGGGAATGATCATGCGAAGCCTTTCTATAGCTCTGGGCATCATTCCGCTCTACGAGTTTACTCATTCGCAATCACCTCCTCACACTATAAGCATTTTAATGTCTTACGTTATCATCTTGCAATACGGAGGATGCGGGATAGCATTATGGACTCAAGGGATCGATTATTACGGAAGCCTTTTGAACACCTCTGAAGAAATTCTTATTCACGTCTACATCCTTTTCGGCTCCTTCGTTCTCTTCACCGGACTTCTCTTTGTTTTTATAAATCAAAAATATAAAATTTACATCTGTTTTTATTAAGCCTCAGGGATATCTTGTTTCTTTTTCTCCATAGTTACTATCATCAGTTAGAATCAATAGAATTTTCGGAATAAGAAAAAAACGAGGGCTAAGTTAACAATATTGTTATTTATAAAGACATTTAATAATACTTTCTTTAGAATGGAGGACGATGAAAGTGTGACTATTTCAAATGAGAATATTGAACACTTGATATTTAGATCGGAGCCGGAAGAAACAAAATTTCCGATGTACAGAAGTAAATTCAGCAAATTGGTCAGAGATGAGTCGAAAATGGGGAAGCACTGCCATCGTACTTTTGGATACGCAGCCGACTTTCCGAAAGCAGACCCGAAAACGGATTACCTCAAAAAAGGAACGCGATTAGTCTGCAGACCACGAATTGGTAAAGTTTATTTAAGCATCCCTTCATAAGGAGCTGTTTCAGATTATGTGAAACCTGAGCCGAAAGGGCTGGCGCAGGTTCCTAAAAAAGAAGAATGGAAGAATATCGAGCACAAATCTCCACCGAATTTCGTCAAGTTGAACATCAAAAAAGTCAATAATGCGATACCCCAACAGGGCCAAGTAGATACATAACAACGAAAGGCATTCGATTTCACAATTGCAATCTTCTTATTCCTAAATTCGTCTGGAGCAAGGCAAGTAACACCTTTTGGCTACTCGTTAACGTTTAGCCGACCATTTCCATGTAGAGCGAAAAAATGAGGCTAAAACTTGAACTTTCAGAGTTTTGGAAAAGTTCCGAAATATATTCATCAAATAAAAAGAGAATCTGCAGAGAAAGAGAGAAGTCGAGAGGAAGAGAAGATAAAATATGAAGAAGAATTAAAAGCAGCAGAAACTCTAAAAAGAGTTTCTTCAGCAGAGCGATTGGAATTACTAAATGTAAGCTTATCTATTTTTTCTTTCTTCTAAAAATCCTTTTTAGGGATTGAAAACAGCATGGGCGGGTTTGCAAAGGGAATTTCAACTTTTACCCATGCTGAACGACACACCGCCTAAAATAAAGCGAAAACAATACCTCGAAGAGCAGTTGGCAAGCCTGGAAAAAGAAATCCAGATGATCGAAGGGCACCAGATCATATATGTTTATGACGACCCTAATGATCCCGCTTGTCAAAGCAAATCCAAAGACATTTGCTATGAACGTCCATAAAAATTTCACAATTTCTTTTTTCTTGACTTTTTTCACAATTCAGCAATTTTAACATTTGGGAGTACACAAAACACAAATCAAATATTGATCAAAATAATGTATTTATTTAACAATTAACGTTAAAAAATGGTATATACATAGAATATTTTCTATATTGTAAATAAATATATTTATATTATTTATATATCTCTACAAAATTTAACTTTTATATACATATCAACCATTGAAACAAAAAGAAAACGTCAATAATGATAAAATAAAACGTCATAACATTTTTATTAAGAATATTAGCAAAAAAATTAACAAAGGTATTGCATTTTAAGACTAAATAATAAAAACTTAAGAATTGCACTTTTTTAATTATTTAAGACTCGAATTTGTATTTACAAACGATAAACCCGTTATGATTGCACTCAAACCCAGAGAAATAATAATAAAATAAAATATGATTTAAATAAGAATACCTTATAGTGTGTACGACTTTGATTTTATTTAGAGACGCGGTTCTATCATACGGCCCCGTCAGTGCTAATGTCGGTCGCCTGTCCTGATGAATTCGGTTCTAGTTTTACTCGTGGATCGGATATTCTTGAGAGGCCTTCCGGTATCGAATGTTTGTATCGGCAGTGCGTCCGGAGGTTATCGCTCCTTGTGTAAGTCGCTTGGCAGATCGGGCAGACGAATCGGCCCGGGAAATGGACGTGGTAATGATTCCGGATGTGCGTAACTACTTTACCGCAGAGTCGACACCTGTGCAAGTTTGAACAGCCGGGCAGCCGGTCGAAAGCCATTTTCATATGTACCGCTCTAGAACCTATCAAAAAGAAAGAATTTAAATTAAAACAAGACTCTAAACTTTTATAAATATCTAAAATAAAAAAAATTCTTTCGTGAAAAGTTAAAATTTAATGATGTCTCACCTAAAAATTGATTCACAAAAAAAGAACTATGTACACCTCATTCAATTATGAAAAAATACCAAGCAGTTAGGTTATTACCTAATAACCATGGAGAGGTTAAGTTACTATAACCTCGACAGCTAGGTTATTTGCTCAATATATTCACTTGCCATAGCAAATTAATTGGCTCAATTGTACACACCCTACCACCCAAAAAAGGAGGATGTTCTAGACTGCATTGATGGAGGTTAATGCTATAACCTCCAAACAATATTTGTTCAAAATACAGGTTATTTTCTGCATTTACCAACCATTCTCAAAAATGGAAGACCAAATTTTTTGACTTGGTAACTTTCCATTAAATCGAATGAAAGAAGCCAAGAAGAACCGGCTTTTTAAGACAATTCATTTTGAATGTCAACAATTCCTCACCAGCGCAGAAATGTATAGATGAATTCCTGGCTGTTTTTTTGTTCAATTCTTGAGGTTTTCTGATGAATCAATATCAAAATACTCACTATTTAGAATGTGACACCACACAAAAATCAAGAACGATCAGAAAAATTTATAATTTTCATAATGATACATCAGTGTACATAAGTTCTTTGCTATCATGCTAGAGCATGATTTGAGTACATAAAGCATGCAGCAAGGTGAGACAAAAAAAAAAAGTTAGTCAAAAGGGAAACAAGCAGTTAGATAAAGCAAAAAATACAGCAAAAAACCCTACACATGCATGTTATTCTAACCTGTAAAATATACTCGAAGTTTGGACAATTTTTCCCTTCTTTTAAGGGCGTTGTGGGAGGTGGGAAAATGAGAGAGAAAGAAAGACGCCATTTTATTCTTTGTTTTACAAAGCAAACGGGTAATGTTTGTTTCGTATGTGGTATTTCAAGTTATCTTTTCGCGTGTAGACGTGAGGGCAGTAGGGGCAAGCTGCGATGCGAGGGACATGACTGTTCGCGTGATGCCATTTGTTGCTCACCGTCTTCCCGCAAATACGACACCTGAAGAGGACAGGTGAGATTTTCATGAAAAGCGTCTCGTATTCGGGAGTCTGCCTTCGTTTCACTGCAACAGAAAAAGGCGCAACACCAAACTCAATCACCCGTCCAGACTTCGGCCTTCCCCAAATAAGGTAAAAAAGAATAAAATTAGGGCTATAGCATTCTTTATTTTGGACTAGTTTTTCTTTTCTTTATGACTTTTTTTATTCAATTGTACAGGCAACAAATATGTGTGATTCAACATGTCAATAAACATTGTGCGACTAAGACTAGAAAGCATAACATCTTTAGATGTACATCAAAATCAAAATACAGAATATTCAGGGTTCCACATTTTTCCTTTTTCAGAACATTTTGCAACTATGACTAGAAAGCTTGATACAGACAGAGTTGTGAAACACATAACAGGAAGATTAAAATTTTTTTTAGTTTGCATTATTTCTGGATATCAGTAGCCTATTTTTTCATGACTAGACATATTGTTTTTAGGCCAATTAAAAAAAATAATAAAAATTACGTTTTTCCTTATACTAAATAATATAAAATAAACTTGTTTTTAAAAATCTAAAAATCACTTGGTTTATCGTCCAACGACTATTTTTCGTCATTGCGGACGGAATGTAACAAAATTAATGATTAAAAATACATTTTATCATTATTCATAAAATAGAAATTCTGACAATTAAAATAATGATAAAAGGAAGCATCACACATAATTTCTTATTTATTTTTAGGAAAAATTGAAAAAATATTTTATTTTTATGAGCAAATCTGGTAGCAAAATGAAAAGTCTACATTGGGTTTCCAGGATAAAGCAGTGAGAGACGTCCATACAACATCAACATTCGTTGGATGCTTAGGCCGTGGTTTTCCCTTGTGTGTTTCTTAAGAGAGTCTTTGCGAGAGTAGACTTTACCGCAGCAGAGACATTTGTGGTTGCGAGAAAAATGTGTCTGGAAGTGGTGATAAGTACTTTTGACCGTCTTGGAACACTGGAGGCAGACGAATTTCTTCGGAGTGCCGGGAACGACCCTGAACAGCTCTTCGTGCGCTTTGCTCAATTGTTGAAACGTCATGTCACAATGTGCCGTTTGGGGCAAAATAGGCAGTTTATTTATACCTGTGAAAATCCCACTACTGATAACCACACTAAAATTTGGACATCAATTTGACAAAAAAATTTGTTAACATTGAGAATAATGAGCAAAAGTGAGGCTTTTTTTAGCATGAGTTGTCACTCGGCCTTTGAAAAGGATAAAACGACGGAAAAAGTCCATAAAAGCATCTGCTGTAAACGCCGAGCCCGTGCACTCGCCTCGTATGACTTTTTAACGTGTCGATACGAGAATAAATGGCATCGCAATACGGGCATTTGTGATCCCGCGAAAAATGCGTCTGGTAGTGATGCCATTTACTTTTGACTATCTTGGAACATTTGAGGCAAAGGAACCTGCTCGAAGATCCCGGAATTACTCGAAACATCTCGTCATGCGCTTTGCTTAAGTACTGCGGCGAATTGCACGACGCCAGATTGCACACCGAGGGCGGGGTCAGGGGCAACATGCCCAGTTTATTTTTACCTGTGAAAATCCCACTTCTGATATAACCACACTTAATTACAACGTTTAAATACAACATTTTCACATCGAGTTTACTCAATAACAAACTGACACAGATCATACATTTTTACATCTAAAGAAAAAAACTAATTTTAACAGTCAACAGCCCTTAAAAATTTTTTTTAAACAATTTTTTTTCTCTTCAAATTGTAAATTGCAGAAAAAAATGCGATTACAATAATTATGTTCGACACAGTTTCAAACTTCCACAAAATCTTAATAAAGAAGGTAATTACTAAAGAATAAAATCAAAAAAACCTCACAAGTAGTAAAATTTTGAACTCATAAATTTTTTTTTTTAGCGAAAGTACAGGTCTGGAGCTGTACCCGAGCAGCACTTTTCTCTCTAATATCAAGAAACTTTTTTTTCCAATAATTTTTATGGCGATTACGGCGTTTAAGACAAGAAATCCATCATCATCAATCCAATTTAAGTCAAAAACTTACTCGTATGACTTTTTAAAGTGTCGATACGAGAATAAATGGCATCCCAATACGGGCATTTATATCCAATGCGTTGGGTAGTGTTGCCATTTTACTTCTATCTTGTAACATTTTAGGCAAAGGAACCTGCTCGTAGATCCTGGAATTACTTGAAACATCTCGTCTTTGCTTAAGTACTGCGGCGAATTGCACGTCGCTAGATTGCACACCGAGGGCGGGGCAAAACATGCCCAGTTTATTTTTACCTGAGAAAATCCCACTTCTGATATAAACACTCAATTTTACATAACCACACTCAATTATTACAACGTTTAAATAAATTTTTACATCAACAACAAACTGACACAGAGGAGTTTCAAACCTCCACAAAATTTTAATAAAGAAGGTAATTACTAAAAGAATAAAATCAACAAAAACATCACAAATAATAGAATTTTGAACTAATTAATTTAATTTTTTTTAAAGCTAAAGTAAAGTCTGGAGCTAGCCCCGAGGTAGAACAGCCCTTTTCTCCCTACTATCAAGAAATTTTTTGTTCCAATTTCACTGCGATTACGGCTATCAAGAAATCCATCATCATCCATCCAATTTAAGTCGAAAACTTTCTTTGATGAAATTAAATTTTATCAAGGCTTCATTGACTTACATCAAACATTTGGGCTGTAGCCTGGCAGAACGTTAAGAAAAAAAAAGAAAATTTTTTTGTACACAAAACTTCAAATTCTACAAACTACAAGTAAGGTTTTTTGTAACTCCCGACTTTATAAGATTCTGAAGCTAAAAAACAATGCAGAACCAGATATTAGTGAAATTTAAATTTTTAAGATCTTCTGTTGACTGAAATTTAAAAAGTGACATGAACCGGATTTTTTCAATATGACTTAAATTTAAATATGATGAATGGAGGATAGTACTGAACATAATTTCTACTCGTTGGATGGGGATTGAAGACTTCTATCGTAAGTATTTCGATAAAAACGATATAAATAAGGATTTCCACTCATGAGTGAAATTTTCTGACGCCAGAACTCGAGTAAATGGCCGTGGCTTTGCTTAATATGATCGAAAAGTGCGTCCGTACGAGTGAAAGTGATGCCACAAAGAAGACATTTCTGATAATTGACGAGCCCCTCGTTATTTGCGAAAAAAGACCCGAAAGAGTCAAGAGTCTTCCGCGTCCACTGACTTGTCGACAATTGGGGTAATATTGGCACATTTTTATTACCTGTGAAAATCCTCCAGATTATCACTCCTTCCTTTATATTCGTCGACTAAAATACAATAAAATATCCAAAAAACACCACACTCCCATATTTACAAACTAGGTTAATAACAAATTACATCGATAAAACCATGTTATTTGTGCGTGATAAATTGCAAGTGAGTATAGCCCTTTTGGGGAGGGAGAAAAAAAAACACCACAAGCGTTAAATTGGGGTTTTTTCAATGTCCAGGAGATTTCTTATATTTTTGTATTTACAACAGGACAGATTCTTTTTAAAATCTTAAATTCATCCCAATTTTAAAAAAAAGTTAAATAAAAAAATTGAATGAGGACTTACCGTCGATCAAGTCTGACGGGTCGTGTATGGTAACTCCCTGATCAAAATCTTTCATAGAACTCGCTTGCCCTCCTTTCTCGTCATCCTGAAAAAACCGAAAAACAAAACCTTACCTTCAGAAACGTAAGCAATAAAAAAAAGTAATAATAATAATAATAAATTGGAAAAATAATCTAAATACAATACAAATGACAATTAAAATTTTTATTTCACCAAATAACGAATACAAAATAGACAATTTTCCTGCTGACGTTCGGTACTTTCCCAAGCGATTTCTACTAGAGTAAAATCACATAATTCCTTCGTATCACAGATTCTTAAAAAACCTTTCCATTTAATCCTTTCACAGCCTAAATACCGAACGTGCACAATAAAAGGTGTGGGTAAACTTGGGAAGACTAATTAACAGTCCAAAAATGGAAGTTATTCACCGAGTTTACCATGGTAACAAATCCTAACGGAATGTTAATTTTGATTTGATGAAAGGATATAAAAATATTACGACAAAATAAGCATCCTTTTTAAAAACTACCCTGCTTCTTAAGATTAAAAAATAAAAAGTTATCCTCCTACTCAGATCTTAAAGCAGTCAAAAAAATATACAGCGCCCTTTCTTTCTTTTCCTCAATTTTCTTCACAGCCTAACGTTTAAATTCGTTTCATTAACCATGGCACCCAATCATTGGCATTGCATTTTTGGTTAAATTTTTTTCACTTTCCATTCCATTTTTTTGACTTACAATCCTTAAAAGTTAAAAATAAAGAAAAAAAATCGAAGCGCAAAAGTTAGTGTTTTGATTATGAAAATTTATCCATCTTTGAATTTTTGTTTAACACATTAAAAATTGTGATGTTATCCAGTGTTAAATACATTTTTTGCACCTCAGAAAACGGAAGATTCCTTTTTCCTCCTTGAAATGAAGAAAAATTCAACCCTGAAGTGATTTTTTAATGTGTTAAGCAAAAATTTGAAGTGAAAACTGGTTAATGGAAAACCGGTTTTCGGTAACTTAAAATAAAAAACAAAAACAAGCAGTTGATTACTAACAAAGCGATATTTACAATAGAACAATCCAACCTGAGATAATATGAAAATCCTGAATTTACACATAAGGTTTATTAGAAGATAGAAAAGTGAGGTAGGTTTTGAAAATAGTAGTTAAAATATCATTCGGGAGGTTTGTCATGTCTGGATAGGTTGGTCGGGTTCATTTCTGTGTCCTTTTCTTTAGCCATGCAGAGTTGATGGGATTTGCAGCGGTCGTGATGGTTGACAATTTCGAGTCTGAAATTGCAATTTCCTTCGATGAATGATGTCCTCATTTCGGGTATTGTCCCGGACCATTTCCGACAGAATTTACAAAACATCATATTCTGCTGTTCGTCATATTGGAGCCAGTAGTAGTTATCAAGCCAGCCGGGTCTGAACCGTCCACCTTTACGTGTTGTCGTTAGTTTCTGCGACGTTAACGATTGGATAACGGATATTTCTTGAGAGCGCTGTTGCTGCTGTTGGGGTTGAGGCGGATGAGGGGAGGTAGCCATAAGACACCTGAGCCTAGACGAGAAAGCGGATGTGTGGGGGAGAGCTAACTTAGGGAGATCTACCTTATTCCTTTGGTTCGCCAGGTAGCCTCTGAGTACATCGCCACTTCCACCCTCTTCAGTCTGTCAACACACAAATCTCTCCGTTAGTCCTCCGTCCCCCACACATCTACTTCCTAGAACTATACACCACACATATCCTATCTCTATTATATCTTACACATAAAAAAATAAACGAAAAATAATAACTTACAGCCGATTGTTGCTGGTCGTCTATAGAGTCGTCATCCACATTAAGCATTTCATGTTTTATAACAGGTATCGTAGGGTCTGGGGGCTCAGGAGATGGCATTTGAGGATATTTAGCAGGAGACATTGAACTATGACTTAAAGAATTATATCCAACCTGAAAACAAAAAATAAATAAACAAGAAAAAGGTATAATATAAAAGCTTACGTGAGGCTCGGGAGAATATGTTTTATCATTGTTGTTCCCTTGGTGAGAAGGGCCTGCTTGTTCTGAACTGTTGGACATTTTTCTTTTCCGCCTTTCGTTTGGGGACGGTGGTGTAAGTTTGGGCCCCGGTTCGAAAATGGACTCGTCGCAGAGTTTACTCTGTCCTTCCCTCGAATCCGCAAGTCCGCGGATTTGCAAAGCGGTCGCCGTTTTAAGTATGCCGCTTAACTCATCTTGCTTCACGTTCGCTTCACCGTTATACATGAAATGAAGCAGAACCTGCATTTCGACTGCGGTGACGTCCCTTAGAAATATAATCGGGTGCGGATGCTGATTCTGAAGGAATAGCTTCTCGAAATAGGGACTACACGCGGATAATATCGCTTGGTGAGCTTTGAAAGTCTTAAAATCGTCGTTATCACAGGAGACAGCCAGCGTTACGTCGACGAGCGACTCTTTCTCTAAAAACTTGGACAGGACATCAGTCAAATTGGATTTGTGGTTGTTCCATCTCAAACAAAACTCTGGTTCCATAGTGTTTTCCTTGGCTATCCTAAACACAACAAAAACCAATAAATTAAAATCCAAAACATAAAATTTTTAAAATACCAAGATGTGAACAGGGCAAGGGACAGGAATAGAGTGAAGGGCGAAACAAAAATAAAAGAGAAAGGCAGTACTCATTAACTGAAATGATAACATCAAAAATTTTGCAGCTAAAATGTTGGAAAATCTATTTTTCTTTTGATATAACATTCGACAAGAACCAGAGGGCTTCCGCCACTTTCAGCGCTAGTTTGGACGACCCAATGAATACAAAAAAATCACCCGGGATTAAAACATGCAAAAGGCCAGCCATCTTTTCGACAGGTAGCCACAATATTTTGCAAAAATCAACAGGTTTCCCATTTGTGGAAAATCGTGGAAAGAATTAAAAACATAAAATTTATAATTTTACCTTATCTAACTTTAAATTTTTAAAAATTAATTTAAATAATTGTTTATAGACACCAGAGGAGAGAAAAAAAATGAAACCATGAAGAAATTTAATAGGGCGAAGCAATTTATGAATTTCAGAGAGGGGATAAGATCAAAAAATAAGTCCTCAAGTAAAATATAGTTAAAACATATAAAATTGATAAGAAAAATGATAAATTTCTTTAAAAATTTAGCTAAAAAATAGCATAAGTGAAGATTTCACACGGGAATGAAATAGCGAATGGAGAGAAAGGGCGTAGGAATGAAAATAGGTGGAAAAAACAAGGGAAACGTTGAAGGACAGGTCATTCACCCCGATGTAAAATCGGCAACTACTTAAAAAAAAGGAAAGGAATTTCAAAAAAATGTGAGAAGGATCAAAATATAAAAAGGATTTTCCATATATAAAATGAAGTGGAAAAAAACGCTTTTTAATTAACATAAATAGGAAAATAATCATAAACGTCAACGTAGCCATTTTGGCAAAAGATATTTAGGACGAAAAATGTTGGCGATTTTTTTTTTCATTGTATAACTTAATGATTGAGGGGAAGGAACGAGGGAGACAAAGGGAACAGGTGGTTTTACATTTTCAACATTCGAAATGTCAATTTGATTAAAATTTGTTCGAAAATATACATAAATTTTGTAAAAACTTACCTTCCAAGGCCTAAATTCCATTTATATCTTCTCAATGGCGGCTACCCCTTCCCTACTAAAAAACGCTCAAGATCATCTGTTCTTTTCCCCCCCTTTCATGAGCGAACACGTGACTACTTTCGTTACGTAGAAATTTTTTTTAACCACAAAAAAACTTAAATTTTTTTTACTGAATTTCAAATTTTTTTTTCTTCATCTTCTTCTCATCTTCTTTCTTCTTTTTCGTCTCCTTCTTGAATAAATCCTTAATGTCTTCATACTTAGGAAAAATGACAAATTTTAAATATAAAAAATAATTCTGAAACTATGGTAGATGACAAAGATATTTTATTTTGAATTTTAAATATTTAGAGTCTTCTTAGCCTGGAAATAAAATTTTTCTTTAAAACCCAATTTTTCCATCTTTTTTAAACCTAATTATGTTTATTAACTATAAAAACAATAATATATTGTTAATTAATTAAAATAATGTTAATTACATTGTTTAAAAATGAAAAAAAAAAAAACTTTAGATTTATAAGAATTACTTTGAAATTGTGAAGGGGCCCACGTAAAGAACCGCCTTTTTTCAAAACGGAATGCGCGTTTGGAGATGTATCAATTTTTGTTTTATCCACTGTTGTTTATTATTATAAACAGGTTTTATTTGTTCGGTAAACGAAATAAAAGGGAGGATTGCTCACTGGGACTTAATGAGCGTTTAACTTCCGGTAACGATTTAATCAAAACAATATGTAAACTGTCAAAAGTGGGGTGAGAGACCCGTTTTAGGGGCTTATATAGCCATCAGTTTGATCCGACGTCCACTGTTTGCCCACGATTTCCCCCAGACAGGACGTAATTACAAACGTAGGTTAAACAACGGGAAATTCGAAATGCCGCAGCGTTCCGCCGTTCTTTCTCCCCGTTTTTACGGTCTTTCTATTCCCACAAATGTTAACACTTTTACGTCTCTTTTTTAAGTCATACAAAAATTAGATAATTAAAACTCACTTAGACATTCTGGTTTGAATTTGAGCAAAATTGTTACAATCTGCTTGGTGGCCTGGATCTGTAAAAAACAAGATTTTCATGAGTTCTCCGGAATAAAAAAATTTGAGAAGCTACTAATTGCTTTATATTTTTCCCCTCTAAAGATTGTGTTGTCAAGTTTTATCTTTTGATTGGAAATAAAACAAAACTAGAATATTATTCGTATACCGTGATTGGTGCTGGGGTGAATCTCAATTTCATTACGAGGTAATCTCAAGTTTTGTAAATAAGTTGGCCGACCCTTGGGACCAGGGGAAGCTAATACGATTGGACAGTAAATGCAAATGAGTTTTAAAGGAAGGGTTGTTCGGAAATACTATCCCCCCTCTCACACAGATTCAAATCAACCGACGATTTTGTTAAACCGAATCCGAGACTGTAATTTAACCTGTCCGAAACAATCTCAAGGTGGTTTAAAAAAAGTTTAATCAATAAATTTACCTCTTTTAATTTTTTTTTCGGCTTCTCTGAAAAATACAAAGATAATTATTAGTTTATAACAATTAATGAAATTAAACCTTTTTTTTGTGTGAACTCACTCAACTTTCCAAGTCACCAAAAAGCCTGAAAAAAAGAAAATTTTTTAAATATCAAGATAAAATAATGATCTCCAGACAAACAGTTCGCGAATAAATCAAACGTCTCAAAATCTCAACAACGGACGAAAGAAAAAGAAAAAGAAAATATCTAAGATTTACGACTTCTCGTTTGGCAAACGTAAACGGAATAAATAACCCGCAACTTTCGGTTATTTATTTAAAATCAGATTAAAAAATACGCAATAATAAAATGAAGATTAGTTACGAGAGATTAACAGAGGATCCGGAAACTTAATTAAAAAAGTTAGATTATTAGCTAAATTGTTGTTTTTTAAAAGGAAAATCTCTTTGGAAAAATTGCTCCCAAGTCCGCCAAGATATTCCCAAAATAACAAGAAGGAGCTTTTGAAAAAAAATTCCGATGATTTTTAGTGCTTAAGGCAAACGGCAATCATTTTTTCACCCCTCAAAATCCCTCTCACAGCCAAGAAAAGCCCATTTATCCCAAACGCACTTTTCAAACTTTTTTATTATAAATCTCTGCGAATTGGGGAAGATTTTTTCTTTTACAAAATAACTTATTTTTCTTGAATCAACCATTCTCAAGAGTCGTAAAAAATGTTACGAGGGAAAAACTCGTAAAGACGCCAGTTTCAGCTTCAGTTTTTTGGTCCATCGTCCTTCTAAGTGAAATTTTTATAGAGTTCAAAAAGTTAATTTATGAATAAGTATTTTATAAAAAGTGAATGTTTTTCTTCTTGATTTTTGATCGAAAGATGACAATTTTGACTCAATTAAGTACCGTCCGAGAGTCTTAAATCTTAAGAGGTTTCTTTCCCGCGCTATAAACTTTATAGTCGTGAGTTGGAGTAAAAAGTTATTGTACCTTTTAGTAATCATGAGGAAGAGAGAGAGAAAAAAATTTATTTTAAAGCTTTCAAAAGTTTTTTTTTCTCCCTCTCAACTTTATTTTCAATTGGCTTTTACAGAGAAATCGATGAACCGTGACGGTTTGAGAAGTATAACTTACGAAGGTGAGAAATAGAAGTCACCATTGATTTTTATTCGTCTTTTGTTCACCAGTCGAGCATTAAAATTTTTGAAAACTAACTATGAACAAATATGCAATTAAAACTTCAACCTTTGAGGATAAAACTCTTCTCTTTAAATCCGACGCTGTTGAAGTACAATATTAAAAAAAAAAGGTATTTTGTCAACTTTATCAGAAAGCCTTGAAAGAAAAAGAATAATTTATTGATTCCTCAGTGTCAGCGGTTAATCGACCCGCAAACGTTATTGGTACACGTAAATCATTCCCTCTGAAATTGAATATAAATAAACAACAAAAGACCTATAAAAAAGATTGTTTTTTCTTAGAATTTTCTTTTAGTTCAGAAACATTTTTTTATATAAAGCTTTAATTTTAAGTTAAAAGAGTAATTTGTTGTTAATGATAGTTGGAAAGTTCGAAGAAACGATTATGTACTTACCAAAAAGAGACATTAAGTTATAAAAATTCATAAGGTAGGATTGAAATTTTTTCGTCATCCCCATTAATATTTTCACGGATGACAACTCAATAATAATTAATTTCCCTATTTCCTTACCAAGAGTGATTAGTTCGAAATTAATAATGTAGTTCCAAGAGTTTGGACGTAATTTTAGATGACCGAAGTTAATCAATTACGGATTAGATTAAAAAAAAATTTAATTAGATTCGAATTCTAGGTGGTCGAAGTCTGTGAAGTCTGAGGTTCAGTGGTTCAAAAAAAAAGAGGACGACCAAAATTTGGTAAAATTAGCACAGATGGTTGTTTCTCTATCCAAAAGGAAAAAACGCCCTAAAAATCGATAAAATACGGATTTTTGTGGCCAAAAACTAAAGAAAATGCTGATCAGAAAAGAATGGGGTTTCTTACGACAGTAGAAACGTTCTTAAGGTTATTTTCTAAGAAAATGGAGAAAAAGGCCTAAAAATCGATAAAATGCGGTTTTTTGGCCAAAAACTGAAGAAAACGCTTAAATCTGAAAAAAAGATTTCTTGGCTTTTTATTGTCAAGCGGACCTTCACCCTAAAGCGTTTTTCTCCGTTTTTGGGTCCAACCGAAGCCGGTTTTCTCCGTCTTCTTTGACTTTTTCTACTGTCTGTCGGCCAAGAAGCCCCGTTATTTCAAGATTTTCAGCGTTTGAGTTTTTTGGCCAACGAGCCCGCATTTTATCGAACTGTGGGCGTTTTTCTTTGAGTAGAGAAACTTCCATCCGATTTTAGTTTTTCTCAGTTTTTCAGGCCAAAAAACCATTTTTGAGTCTATAGGCCCAAAACTTCATTTAAAAGAGTGTCTGTCTGCTGTAGAAGAATCTGGGACCTAAAAATTTTACGCTCAAGCAAAACGTTAACATTTTACTTTTAACCATCTTTACAAGGTTCTTTTCTTTTTCCCTTGGTTATCTTAGGATTTGATTGAATCCTTTAATCCCTCTAATCTCATTTGGTATCGATTAGGCCGCAATAATAGAACCTAACGGATGTTCTATAATTACTTGACGAGACAAATTGACGGGTTTGAATATCTTCAGTCTTGTTGACTTACGTTAAGAGAGTAAATAATGAGTCGTAATTAAATTCCCGCTTAACGAACCATTTTTGTAAAATATTCAATAAACAAAAATGTAATGAAACTCATCAAGTTTACAAAAGAAAACGCTAATTAATATTTGTGCAATTAAAAAAAGGAGATAATTTTCGGATCGATTGTTGACGATTTTCTACCTCTTATCTAAATCAATGATTCAATGCAATTAAAGTGCATTTTCGTGCAACTCGATTAATTCGAGAAGGCACGCGACTGATATATTTAATAGTGCAACTGTTATTAACCTCTAACATATCAAGATAGCTTAATGTCTCGATATACGTAAAAAACGTAAAATGCAACTCAATCAAGTTGAGATTAAAATCGCGTTCTTTTTAATCTTTAAAGCAAAATCGTCTAATTATAATGTTCATTTTTGTTAAAAATGAAGGAAAAAGTTAAACATTGATAATGTTAAAAGCGATTTCTGAGTAAAAATTGTGAAGTCTAATTTCTTTGGACTTTAAAATAAGCTTGAACCGCGGATTTGTGAGACGGTTTTTTAAAACAAAAGTTTAGGATTTACGGTTTTTATTTTTAACTTTGAAAAGACTTAAGACACCTTTTTTAAATATTGTTTTATTAAACGAAGTCATCAAGTCAATTATTTTTCGACGATTATAAAAGGTTTTTGTGCCAACAACAGGAAAAGATAAAAAATGCTCAAAAAGGGATGATTCCTGGATGATACATAAATGAGGATAAAAAGGTGTGAAAAACCGAGAAAACCAATAGAAAAATCGGTTTTTTACGGGTTGTATACGTTCATAAAGGGTGTTTTTCGTGGGAAACGATCCAAAAGCCGGTAAAAAAGATGTTAAACGCCCAAACACCTAAAAACGGACATTTCTTAAACCAAAAATGGGGTGTTAAACTCGAACACCAAAGAAACTACCCAAAACCCGGTACAAGAAATGTAAACGCCCAAACACCTAAAAACGGTGTTTCCCAGAAAATTAAGAAAAAGAGCCAGCCTGGAGTGCCAAGAGCCCCCCCCCCCCCCCTTAAGTTCGCTAAGGTGTTTTCCAGAAGATGGAGAAAAACATTCAAAAATCTGGTAAAAATGTGATAATTTGATCCTAACGAACTCATCAAAATAACTATTTTCCCTTTGAATGATAAATAATTAAATTGTGATTTTATAATGTCTGCATCTGAAGATTAAGTTTAAAAATCATCAATGTTACCAATTAAATGTGTTGTCATTAATAATTAAACTGTTAAAATAAAATAATAAACATTAAATCAAGGTTGAAATTTACAATCTTTTCATTATTTTTATGGCCTTAAACCTTTGATGAATAATATTAATAAAATGATTGTCGGTAACTATAGTATACTATTTAGGGTTAAAAAATAGAAAAAGAAAAAAAAACTATCCACATTCTTTGATTTGTCTTGGAAATAATTGATTTCAAAGTAGAATGTTAAAAAAAATTATGATTTGAAAAAATTTTAGAACACGTTTAACATGGGTGTAGAGAAGTGGGGTGCGTTTGGATTAGGCCTACAAGTGGTTTGAATCAACAAGTAGGCGGTTGGGTAGGCTAAAACCCGCGAGACACCCAAATATTGCGGGACTACCCCAACATGTCTCGCCTTGGGCTATTCCAGTCGTCCCACCCACTTTTCTAAGGGTAGTAAATTATAGATCAATACATTTTTTTTAAAAACTAATTTTTTAAAAACTTAAAAAAAGTATAATTTTATATTTTTAAAATTAAAAAAAATAATGTAAATAGAGAGGTATTTAACGTACCTTGGGCTGCGAAGTTAAGATGAGTGACTGTAGATTGCAAGTGGGTTTTAGTCATATATATATTGAGTTTTAGCGCAGTCTCAGTTCCGACCTACCCCTACTACGCCTGTCACAGCCGTCGCTTCTGCCACCGGGTGCATCTAATTAACATTTTAGCGATGGTCGATCCCCCTTTTTTACCCTACCCCTGTCGTAACACTCGACTACCTTTTCACCTCTCCACCTGAAAAATTGACAATATACAACATAATCAAGCCCTAATTCTCGGCATAAATGACAAAAAAGAGAAAATAGTTGAAATTCACCCCTGTAGGTACCGGTTCGTAATTATATTCCAGGGTTTTTATTATCGAGGGGAAAAAAACTCCGGACGTGTTTATATTCACAGCTTTTCAGACTTATAACTCCACGCGTGGTTAACTTAATAACCCTCGGATTGCCTCTATTTCCTACCTCCGCTACATTGAAAAAAAAAAATTGCATTTCTTTCATTTTATCACCTCGAAAAGTCAATTTTTTGTAACAAAAATGTATTAAAAGTACCTGACGTAATTTTAAATTTTTATAAAAAATACTCTTTATTATTTTTCAGTCAAAAATACGGTGAAAAAACGCCCATAAACGGGTATTTATTAGTAAAAAAACCAAAAGAAAACTCCTTAAAATGTGGTAAAAAGTAAGAAAGAGGTGAAAAGGAAAGAATAACGGAGGGGGATGTATAGCGGAGGGGGAAGTGTAACGGAGGGGAAGTATAACGGAGGAGGAAGTATAAGGATGGGAAGGAAAACGGAGGGGAAGTAGCGGAGGGGAAACTTAAGGAGGGGGAAGTATAAGGAGGTTTTTTAAGTTTAAGGAGTCTTTTAAGTTTTCAAGTTTAAGGAGGTTTTTTTTTTTCTTTTTAAAAAATAAAGTTGAGATCCCTCCGGGGTCTGGAAGACCCTTTCCCATAAACCCGACGTGGAGGGTATCACATGAAATTCTTTAAGGAAGTTATTGTAAAACTGGTAAATGAAGGGTAAAGTCCGATAAAAAGGGGATCTCGGCCGGATTTTTAATATCATCAAAGGTCATTGTTCTCCCAAATTTAAAGAATTTTCACCTTTATTTTGAAGAAGAAAGACTGATATTTATTTTTTCCGAAGAAGCTTATTGTAATACTTACACAGGGTTTTTCGTTGTTTTTAAAATCAATTTAACCATTTTTTAACCATTGTTTTTATTGGGCTCTTAACCCTTTCGAGACCGCTCTACGCTACTGGCGCAGCACTTTTCCTCTCTCTTTGCCCCTCACTTCTCCCGACCGCACCCAGCACCCAGCAAAGCACCGAAAGTGACGAGTAGTGCGATCAGCACGTAGTTCATTTCTTCCCCAACAGATTACCAGTTTTGCGAAGATATTAAATTTTTTAGAGAGGCTTCCCGCTGGCGCCGCTGGGCAACTAAAGTCGCCTGCGGTCTCCAAACGAAAAGCGCAAATGGCAACTATAGTCGCCTGCGATCTCGAAAGGGTTAATGGCTACAGATATCTTTCTAGGTAGTTTTCTATCACGCAACTTGAAAATGGCATTTTGTTTAACCGTTCAAATTGATTTACAAACCATTATTTTGCCCTCAAAGGACCTCTGGTTTCAGTATTTCAATTAGATTAATCACGATTAGACGTGTTTAATGCTTGATCAATTAACATCTTTGCAGAAAATTATGCAATGAAACCTCTTAATGTTAGTTTGAGTACTTCCGCCGATTAATCACAGTCATGCCGTTAGCAGATGTCATTGGTTTCCGAATTGTCGGAAACGAAGAATAATCGAGTTTCTATAAATAACACAATATCGTTAAAAAGATGAAGAGGTTGCCATGTTAACAACCACCATGGGTGCTTGAGGGCTCACGGCGTTAAGCTCTCCCCACTAAGAATATTGAATAGGTTTCAAGTTTATTTCGGTATCGGAGCTTACGTTTACCGATTTTCCGATACGAAGTCGTTTTTAATAAAGGTAGGCGACCGTTTGAAAAAAATTTAATTGCTCCTCGTAAAAAATTTTACAGAATGTGAGAAAATAGTCACCTCTAACAAGGCGAATTCCAATTTTTTTTCATTCCCACTGCACTAAAACCTAATGAAAAATTCTTTTCGAAAATCACGTTTATAGTATTTTTAAAAAACACCTACTGATTACTTCCCTAAAATTACGTATCGATTTTTAAAGTTTAATGAATTTTTGTTTTCACGGAAGTCTCGTCTTCTGTCCAAACGGGTTTTTTCATAAAATTTAATCTGCACAGGAAAAAGCAATAAAACTCTGATTTTTAATTAACGATCATATAAAAAAACTTGAACTTAATAAACTTGTGTTATTTTCTAAAATCTAAGGGAGAATCTATTCATCCTTAAAAAAGCACTAGTTTGAAGAGCTTCCAACGATACTTCCTCAAAGAGAAGGAATAATATAGGAGGGGGAAGTATAATGGAGGGGGAAGTACAATGGAGGGGAAGTATAAAGGCGGAGAGTGTAAAGGAGCGGAAGTTCAACTTTTCCAATTTTTTCGTATGAAGGTAGAAATAAGGGCTTTTTGCCCATGGGATGTCCTCGCAAGGGGTAGAATTACAAAATTTCTCCCTACTAAAAAAATTTTTTTACACCAAAAATTAGCAAAAAATAACAATTATAAATATTTGGTGAAAATCGTTTTTCAAAAATTCAAACAGATATCTCCGCCATTTTTCGAAATTCAAAAATCGCCCTTGTTAGTTCTTCTTCACCGACTTAGGAAAATTGTGTGAAAATCGGATGAAAACTGTGTCTATAAAATTTTCCGGAAATAAATGCTACGGCCGGCCGGAATCACAGACAAAGTTGAGATCGGTATATAATCGACCCTACGGGGTCTAGAAGACCCTTCCCCGAAAACCCGACGTGGAGGGTAAAACAATAACTTCTTTACGGAGTTTTTATTGCACTTGGCGATTAACGAATGATTTATGTAAAATCGTCCTAAAAAATAACTGGAAGAATAAAAAAAATCACTGATTCCAAGGGGTTTATTATTAGGCTCAATCACATTAGGAAGGTCCCCAGGGACGGGTCACTATGGCGACTGAGTGGTCTTCGCGTGACCAGAATACGAATCCCATTCCAATCAAACTTACGATTTCAGTCAGTGCTTGAAAATTCGAAAAAGGGTAGGAAGTCAGGATCATTTTCATATTTCGACGAAGGTTCGTTCAAGCGAGATACCCGAAAGGATCCCGAAAAATAAAATGTATGGAATGCTATTGGAAAGCGTCCAGAGCTTTATCCAGGTAATTTCAATGCAAAATAAACGTACAAAGTTTTATAACGTAAAAAATCAAGAAAATTAAGGGAAATTCAGGTTTACAATTTAAAAATATGCAAGGTTTTGTTTATCGAGATCCGGATAACTTCCTTTATTACATTTGAATGTTTTTATCTTGAACTTGACTGCAATAATCAAATGGATGCCAATCCATTCAAAATGCTAATTTCAAGGTCTTCTCTATATGACTAATGAGTAGACTCTTTAATTATATAAAATTAATTAATTTTAGACGAAATATGGTCTGTCAGCTTGGCAAGATATTGTAGCGCGTGTGAATTGCCCTCCGGCTTTTAACACCCTTCAAATTTACGAAGACCGAATAATTCATGACTTGGCATCTGCAGCTTCGGACATGCTTGACAAAAATATGACGCCCGACGATTTTATGGCTTGCTTCGGTCGATGTTTTGTCAGATTCTTCACCAACTTTGGGTTCTCAAATTTTCATTTTAAAATTAAAAATACATTTTTTCAGATATCAAACTGTCGTTCGTGCTACTGGAAGATATTTTACGGAATTTCTTCAAAATGTTGACAATATTCATTTAGAAATGAGGTTCACTTATCGTAAAATGAATTCTCCTTCAATGTATATCACGGAGACGGATAAAGACGGAGCGGTTTTGGTCTATCGGAGCTCCCGAGGAGGCTTTAAACATTATTTTTTAGGTAAACCCAAATGAGAAAAATCACTCATCTTTAAAATCACTATAAAAAATTTCGTTAAAATTTTTTTCCGTCTCGAAGATTTTTTTTTTAAAGGATGCATTTTCCAGGTCAACTCCTTGAGATTGCTGAAAGCCTCTATGGAATAGAGTTGAAAATTAACGTTTTGGAAGAAAAGATGTCGACGTGCGGTTTTAAAAACAACACCATCAAATTGAGGCTCGATTATGACAATAGGCCTTATATTGGGGCCGTTCAGGCTTCTGTGGTTGGCCCAAGGCTTCCTCCAGTTTCTTCGAAAGTTTTGGTCGATTTATTTCCGTTTACGGTCGTTTTTGGAAGAAGCATGAGATACTTTTGGCAGGAGAGAAACTCTTATCTTTATTCCCAGGAATTAAAGTTCACCACAAGCCCGTCACCGATTTTCTTAAAGTCAGACGCCCAAGGGGTATACCCTTTACATGGGAAAACGTAAGAATAATTGACATTTTTCACTCCCTTTTTGAAAATCTAGAATCTAATAAAAAAGTGGAGTTAAAAGTCATAAATAAAGCCATTCGAGTCAATCTACGCCCGAAGCCCCTTTGGTAAGTTGATTGTATCTGTGTCAAGGGAAATTGAAAATGAAAATATTCGTCCCTGTCGGAAACTTTTCCGAACCTTTTCGTTTCTTTCTCTACTCCGTGACGTTTATCTTGACGGCAGTAAAGCTTGGGAATCAATTTTTTTTTTATAGGAGAAAATGAAACAACACTTTTTGTAGATTACCTGCTTTCAAACGGTTATGTTCGAAGTAGAAGTCATCACACCAGCAGGAGGAAAATCAAGCATTAAAAAAAGGCCGACGAAAAATATTTTGTTGAAGGGCCAGATGAAACATATCGAGTCTCTTTCTGCCATCATTTTTCTCTGCAGCCCTGTGTATGTTGGAGCTAAATTAAAATTTACCAAATACCTTTTTTAGTGTCATAAATTTGGACGATTTGCAAAGCATGTCTTTATACTTGGATGATTTAAACATGCATGGATTGGGCAGAGAATTGGTTCTCAGAGGCTGGTCGAACTGTTCCAGGTAATTTTTTAGGCACAGAGGGAGGCCTTCTCCAAATTGCCTTTTATGATAATTTTTAACTTCCTCAATTTATTTTTAAGGCTTGAACAGACGTGTGAAGAAGTCGAAGATTTATGCAAAGAGCTAGAGATGAACCATAAACTTCTTGAGGAATGGAAAGAGAAAGGGGATAACCTTCTTTATTCAATGATTCCGAGGAAAATAGCTGATCAACTTAGAGCTGGAGCTTCTCCACTTTCAACGTGCAAGGTGGGTTTAAAGTTTGGCAGTTTCCTCTGGTTGCTAGCACCAATGGGATCTAAATGGAAGGAAATAGGAAACTTTCTAAAAACCGTCTATGGAGGGTATCACAATAGCAATTTTTCCTCAATACCTCTCAAAAAATAAAAAGCGTAAACACGATTAGGTTTACTCAAGCTTTTAAACCCCCGTTTAAAATAAAATCCACCAATTACGTACGCCGATCTGTTTGTCTTTCCCATAAACAAAAAAAAGGCTTAATAAAGAAATTACTAGCCTCCTTTACATGTAATTTTATTATCTATATAATTTTTATTATAAACGGTATAATTCAGTCTTGACTCATATTTTTTTCTCAAAGTGTAAAACGTGCAATTTAAGCTTTAAATGTATATTTTATTTAAAATATTCCGTTCGTTAAAGTATCCACAACAGAGGTTCTAATTATATGTACATAAGAATTTAAAAATTGCATGTCTGCGTCGAACGGTGTCTTCAAAATCGATAACTATGGATTAGTAAAATGTACGGTATTGATAAATTATTAAAATTTAATTATTTATTAGTTAGTAAGTCACTTTTAAATTAATAAGGTTTGATTGTAATCTTGAGGTTATGATATAAAATATTGAATAAAACATAGTGGAATATATAGGTCAAAAATGGAGTAAAACGCGAGATATTTTTTTAAATATTTTATACATTATTGTAATTTCATAACTGGGTTTAAAGAAATGGGACAGAAACCTGAGGCCAAAAACTAACTAACTAAAATTTTCAAAAAACCTTGGTTTTTTAAAGAAATAGCGATAAAAATAACTCAAAGTTAAAAAAAAAAAATAAATAAACGCTTAAAAATCCCTTTTAGAACGGTTTTTTGGCCATAAAACCAGAGGAAATTCCCAAAAATTTGATTTTTTAAAAGTTTTTCCTGCTTTGAAAATCCTAGATGAGGTGAACTATCCCTTATATCACTTGAGACAGCGTTTTTCGTTCCAATTTTGAGAGAAAACTGTTAGTTTTTTTAAACTTTTTCTTTTTGATTCGGCTGTAGAATACATTTATATATTTAAATACAAAAGAATTTTTTTCGAAAATCATAAAAATGGGTCATTCAGACCCCTTATTTTTAATGTGAAACTAATGATTTCTTATTGTCAAAGACAAATTCGGAAAAGTTTAAAATTATTTAAAAAAGTTTGATCGTTATAAATGAAAAGTTAAAACGTGTAATTTAATTTTTTAATTAAAAATAAGGAACTTTAAAACTTAAACGCCAATTATGTAGTTTCTAAAAAAAAGTGAATTTTCCAGAGTTTTGACTCAGTGACGATAATGTTCGCCGAACTCTGCGGCTTGAAATCGACGGTGACCGTTTCCGACGTGATGACCGTCGTTAACACGATGAATGCGATGTTTTCCTGCTTCGATAATATCATCGACGAATTCGAGGTTTATAAGGTGCGAAAAATTTAAAGGAAAAAAAATCTTTTTCTAGTTTATAAAGGTAATCAAGTGTGAAACTAATCAATTTTCAAGTTTAAAGCGTATTTCACGGCTAAATAATTGCGTAATGCCTCCGCTTATTTATGTCGGAATATGAAAATAGTGATAAAACAACCATCATTGGCATACGTCGAAATCGGACCGTTTAAACGCCTATTAAGGGGTAAATGAGATGAAAGCCTGATGGAGAGGGAGGCGGTCGGCTGTAGATTAGTGGTTAGAGAACTGTCAGTTACTATGGGCCGCTCCTCCCCGGGCTATTTCCACCTCTCTCTAAACAAAATATCATTCATTCCGTACCCTCCTCCTCGACCTAACAGCTTGTCAGTCACTATTTAAACATGTTTCAAAATTGATTGCGACCGGTCTCTCTGAATTTCAACCCGCGAATTCAGTTACGTCGATGAAAAAAAGTTCGTAATGTTGGGTTCCCCTAATCATCCATTTGGAATTTAATTAAATCATCTTCAAACCAACGTTCTAATCACATTAATTATGGTCCAATCACGAAATTACAACATTTTTTTGACCAAAAAACATTTTTGTTTCTCAATTTTCAACATCCTCAAAGAGATGTCTGTGGTGCCGGCTGTCATCACTCTACTTCCGAATTTTCATCCGATTTTCACAGAATCGTCCTTTCCTTATCTTGTAAATGTCAAGATTTTTAAAATATATAAATTCGCAAAAATTGAGCAATTTGATAAAAAGGAGATCGCTTCAAAATGATTTTTGGGCAATCATCTTAGGACGATTAACAGGTTAAGTTGAACCTAACCTAACTGTAATAACCTGTTAGTCAAAAGTAACATTTTGTACTCAAAAGGGCGACTTGAAGAAAATCATCTAAAAGAAAGAAGATTCTTTAAATCCATCCTACTTCATGAGCGGAATCTATATTAAATTATGTAAGGAGATTCAAGGAGTAGTGTCTGACATGTTACTCACTGACAGAATTATTTCAAAAAATCCAATTTTAAAAGTAATAACTTCTATTTTTGAAATATTTTGATTCTCACCTTTTTCCACACGTCTTGTCCCGTCAAGGCGTCTCGAATTCCGTACCTTTCAAGTTAACGGAATTAAGTATTTGTATATGTTTTTCTTTTTTGTTTTTCACCATTGGTTGTCTCAGAGATGGGCCCAGGTGAAGGCTACGCCATGTTGGCTTGGAAAAATATGGAAAGTAGGAATTTTCAGGGACACTTTTCCTCAGCATTTTCCCGCCTATATTATGCATATTCGCTCATCGAACTGTTATTTCGGCCAATGAGGTCAAAAACGGCATGTTATAAAACTATCGATAGTTTTCAATTATTTTTTGTTCAAGGAAACCCCTTTTTATAGGTTTCCGTTTCTTTTTCCCCTAAAAACATCATTTTCACCCGATATTCTCACAAACTTCACCGCACCCTAAAATGGGGATTGATTTAAAAAGTAAACTATTTTTAAAAAATAGGTTGAGACTATCGGAGAGGTTTATATGGCGGTAGCAGGTGCGCCAGAAGAGAGCGACGATCATGCCGACAAAGTTGGAAAACTGAGTTTGAAAATAATTGAAAAATGCGTCGACGTCGATACTCCACTTCCAGTCACCGTTCGAATCGGTAAAACTGACCAAAAGTAAACTGAGTTTTTTTCCCCGCTTGTTTTTACAGGGCTCCACACAGGCCCCGTCGTCGGTGGAGTAGTCGGAGCAAAACTTCCACGATATTGCTTCTTCGGCGACACTGTCAATACGGCCGCCCGTATGCAAACAAACAGCGAGGTATTTAAAACATCTTTTTATTTAAGTCTCAGCGTTTTTCTCATTTTTTAGCCAGGTAAAGTTCATATCTCGACGGCCACCAAAGAAAACCTCAACCCTCATAAATTTTTAACGAAAAGTCGCGGAGAGATAATGGTCAAGGTAAGCCCTTCTTTGTACTCTCTTTGTACCCCGTCATTTCATAGAGCATCTTTAACTTTCCATTCAATTTTTACAATACAAGTCATTTAAAAAAATGCTTTTTATTCAAAAAATATAAATAATATTCAAAGCACATTTAAATTTATTTTAAAACGCTTCCAAAAAATAACTCAATTTTGAAGGTAAAGTGTCCATATTTACATTTTATTAAACCACACAAAGGAAACTCATTTATTTGAAAAAGTGTCAAAACGACGAGGTGGAAAAATTATAAAGTGAAACCCTTGTAACACGTGTGGAGATAGGTAATGAATTTTTCATTGATAGTTCGGTTACATGTGGCTTCCTCTTTATAAGCATCTATTTTGAATCTCTTGGTAATGAATTTCCCAAAGGAAGTCCGTTAGGAAGAGAGGAGGTGGCTTTTATTCATTCTAAACCTGATTTCCCTGGATGAGATCGTTTAAACTGACTGGATTACATGGGACGTATTCGTCCTTTAGATAAAATTAAGTTTTTTAAAACCAAAAAAGTCTTTTTATTAAGTTTTTTTTTCCGTCCCCTATTTTTTGAAGTTTTCCTCAGTATCAGCCCGGGAACCATCGGGTATAATTATCTCGTTTTGGGAACCATCGGGTAAAGTACCAAAAACTTTTACCCATTTTTTACCAGATTTTTTGAAAAACCATCTTTTACTAGATTTCAGGCTTCACTCCGTTTTTCTGGCTAAAGACCCAATTTTCTTTGGATTTCCTTTATTTTCTTGGGTTTTCTAAATTCTCATTTTACTGCATTTCCGCACCTTTTCCTGCCAGTCAACCATGACAATAAATATAATTTGTATTCATATTGTAGAACAAAAATTGTAGTCATGTTTATCTTTTATTCTCTTTTTTAAAGATATTAATATTGTTTTTAGGGAAAAGGAGCTATGGAAACACACTGGCTGGTTGGAATGAAATAAAGAAAAAGAAAATTAAAAATAGTAGAGAGATTTAGAAAAATGTAATAAATACAATAAAACAGAAAATAAATAAATGGAGATGCCTATCACAGTGTTTATTTTCATGAACCTGAGTTTTTTTCTTCTGCGGAGCCTCTCAGCCGCTTCTTGTCTGAGGAGTGCAGCGGCAAGCGTCAGCTGTGTACTTCAGTATCCAAGGTAAGTATCTGTTTACCCGGCAGTAGACACCAGGGTAGTTGGGACGAGCGCATCCTTGCCCCCAGGAAACGACTCCTGAAATTCAGAAAAAATAAAAATATCTCCTGTATTTTAAAAGTCTAGACAGTAAAAAAAATACACGCGGAGTCAATACCTGAAATTGGGAAAATATCTGAGATGTTGGAAACTATAAAATTCGTCTGAAAACTAAAACAGGGGACAGACAAACAAGATCGAGGTCAAACTTTATGTCCCACCATCCGGCTTGGTCGTAAGATCCATTCGGCGGACCTGGACCCCATTGAAGAATAACGTATCAATTGACATTTTTCTATATTCAAGAAATTCATGATAAAGAAAATCGTAAGAAAGTAAAAAAAAACGGAACACTAGAAGTCTCTCTCTATTTTTTTTTTTTGCGGGCTATAAATTTCAGTCTATTAAGGACTGGGGGGTAATAAAAACGAAAGCATTTCGACTCCAACTTAATGTCTAACCTCCCGCCCGTCTCTCCCTTTTTTTCCCACTCCTCCGGTTGTCCACCGATTTATAGAACTGTAAAAATCTTTTTAAAGAAGTAGGTAACCTAATTTATTTTCACAACCTGTGAATATTTCACAATTTTTGTGAACTTTTTCGCAAATCACTAGATGATTAGGGTTAAAAATAATGCTGATTAGAGAGAAAAAAAGGTAATTTTTGAGAAATATAAGCTTTGTTCCAACCGCAGTTTGAAACTGCTGGAGCATGCGCAGAAGGATTGCACGCCAGATTTGACGGACAAACGATTTGAGCGAAGTCAGATTTGTCTTTCTACGCATGCTCCAAAAGTTTCAAACCAGTTTCAAACTGCGGTTGGAACTAAGCTATAGTATAAGAAGAGATTGTGAGATTGAAAAATAGAGATTTGAGAGTTTAAGATAGAGATTGATTGAGTTTAAGTTGTGATCGTGAGAGTTTTTAATGAGATCCGTATTTAATAAAAGGTTTATATTTGAGAGTTCCGTTATATCAGTCAACCCAAAAGAGCCCCACGACCACGCTACAAAATTATGGACAGTTAAGTAATTGCAAAAAATTTAGGGATTAAGAAAGAAATGGAAGGATTTATCGCCTTAATTTGGAAGAAGTCGTAAAACAGAGGGGGACTTAAAAAAGTAAAGACAATAATTACAAAACGTACGGTAAAGCTTCGTAATAAACTCTGGAAGTAGCGACATGGAATGGGACTCGTATCTGCGCGGGATAATCAACGTGAAAATGTCGAATTAAAACTAGCGTAGCTCTTAAATTAAAGCCGAGTGCTGAAAATTAACAGAGGGTGAAAGGAGAGTCCGGTTCGAAAAGGAGGGGGCGTCGGAAACTCGGAAACCTCTCGTGTGAGGAAGGTTGTCTGGTTTACGAGGGGTGGCAATCAGGTAGAGTGGGGGCCTATAAGTAGACCCACGAGGATTATCGCCCTTATCGCTCCCACACTAGGATATGCAAACTTCTCCACTCTTCTCTCAAGCCATTTTAATGCACTTTATAAAATTTATTATTTTTTTAAGCTCCCTTTTTTTAAATGGCTCCTTATTTTTTTAGGTATACTTAACGCAAGACACTCTGGTGCTGCAGTATGGTTGATTTTTCAGTGCGAAAAATCAACGTTTCAACTTATCATCTAGTAAAAGTATTAGTTGAAGAAGAGCTTCCAACGAAAACTCTTAGAGAAGGAGGGGGAAGTATATAGGAGGGAAGTATACTCCAAGATTTTTTTTAGATTTTTCTAAAAATTTTCTGTTATTTTTCCAAAAATTTCAAAGTATGTATAAAGGTAGAAACAATGGGCTTTCTCCCAAGGGATGTCCTCTCGCAAGGGGTAGGAGTATCAAATTTCTCCCTACTAAAAAACGAATTTTTCGCCAAAATTCATAAAAAATATAAGGAGTATTGGTGAAAATTGGCCGCAGCGCAGTTTTTAAATTTTAAATAGATATATCTCCGCCATTTTTTCGAAATTCAAAAATCGATCAATTACTTTCTAGTTATCGATTGAGAAAGGTGGTGTGAATTTTGTAAGAATCGGGTGAAATTGTGTCGTAAAGTGTTCCGGAAACAAATGCTACGGCCGGACGGCCGGCCGGAACTACCGACAAAGTTGAGATCCGTATAGATCCATAATCTATTTGACTCTTCGGGGTCTGTAAGACCCAAAAACCCGACATGGAGGGTAAAACAATAAAGTTACATAATTAAAAATTTTGAGCTGGTATTTTAAAGTTTTTGATGAAATCAAATATCCGATTTGCCAATTTTGCTAAGAAAATGGATAAATTGTCCTTTTTTTTTTTTTTTTTGCGATGCTAACACATTTTTCGGGCAAATTTTCTTGGCAAACCTCAGATTGGGGCTAAGCAGCCCCTTAAAAAACTATTTGTCAGAACTAAATTTTTCTTCTTTCTCAGACTTCAAGAAGTTTCCGTCTCAATTAGAATTAGAAGTTGGGTCTTCACAAAAATTTTTATTGTGACGTAATACCTTTGAACTCTGTCCCTCATGGTGGGTGTTTACCAGAAATCTATCTCCCTCAAATTAAATATCTTCTGGAAAGGAAAGTACTTTTTGTCTCATTTTATCTGGCCAACAAGCTGTTTTATTCTGAGAATTAATTGAAACCATGGCTAAAAAGATAAAGTTTCCATAGAAAAAGGGGAGTAGCTATTGAAATTTATAAATAGGGTAACTTGTAATCACCTGGAATATTGTTCAAATGATTCATTGTTAGATGTCTAATTTATTATTAATACTCTTCAAAATTGTCAAACCGTAAAGTTGACTTTATCTAGTTACCGAAGCCAGACAGCTCATTTAGAAACGAGATGCCGTTAACGGAAACTTCTCCATCTAATAAACAGACGGTCTCTTGTCTCCCACATTTCCTAGCGGGGACTATTATGTTCGCAGTTAAAATTTTATAATTGCCACGCTTATGTCGCTGTAGGTCGAAGTTTTTAATGAATTATTAAATTCCCTTTTTACTCACCTACGATCATATGGTGTGTATTGTCCGTGACGTGTAACGGCCCTCCGCTATCTCCCTGAAAATGAAATCTCAAATAACTTTCGAAAATAACACAGAAAATTTAATCAACTACGTAACACTATTGAGATAATTTGTCTTTGTCGTTCAAACTTAGCTAGTTTCGATTCCCTTATCGCTTGACTTTACGTCCCTTGAACTTTGATTGAGCTTAATTCAAAACTCCTTTTAATAAGAGCAATAACTGCTTCCGATATTCTCCGTTATTACCAAGACCTTACGAACCTTGAAGCATAAACTTTTTAACATGTCTAAAGTGCTCTTTTTGGTGTTTTAAAATTTTCCTATACATTAATGGATACTAAATCCCTCTTGTGTAAGTTTTAATCTTCATTATTCGGATCATCCTTTTATTTCAAACAACCTCAACGGGGAAATAATTGAAAATCAAACTTTGTAAATGGATTTGATGGTAATTGGTTGAAATGTACATAAAAATTATTTATTAAAGGGTTGAATACTTTGCAATTGGGATTACTCGTTGAAATGAATGATATGAGAAAAATAGAGTGCGGAAACACCTTAAAAGGAATTTAATTTAGGGAGAAGAAATAAAGTTTGAGGATTTAATTTGAAGATATTTTTGAAATTGATTTGAGCGATCAAAGGCGTAACTTCTTTGTAAATCAGTTTTTCCCTGTGACCTTGGCACGTGTCTCATCAAGACAGGACCGCATCGATCTCAGTTCGCCATAGCAACCGCGTCTGATCACGTCAAAGTTGGTTCTAGATTTTTTTTTGCCCTTCCAATTTTTCCATCTCGTTAATCTACCGAATAATCAATCTACGAGGACAATTTTTTTTTCTATCTCAATTGATCCGATGGGAGAAGTCCAATGAATAAAGTTTTATACTTTGGCCCAGATCCAAAACCCTCTTATCAATGAGGAGTTCTCTTTCATTCATTTTCATAGCAATATAAGAAACATCCTCCCACCTCCTCTCTCGGTTCAATTCTTTCTAAAATCTGTATACCATCGAGACGCTATAACCTTCATAAAGTCAGGAAAATAGCCGTAAAAAATACCGAGGGTCCTCTTCGAAAATAAAATTTTTCATTCATGGAAAATATAAATTTTTTCATTACGTATTAAAAATTTTTGAATTTTATTGCTTTTCTTTTTGCATTTTAATTTCTCAAATTTTCTGAAAATTAGTTTGGCAATCTGGTTAATTGAAGTATTTTAATTAAATGTCTAATGGGAAGAAATAAGAGGATTTCAAACCCTGAGGTTTTCACATTGTGTGATGTTAATCTTCAAAAGTCGTTATTTTCCGTAGATTTTACCTTTCATTCATTACTTAATACGGCGACGTTTTTCTTTTCCTCCTATTTTGCGAGAAAACTGTTGGGTTTCTTTTATATTTGGCTTTAGAATACATTTATTTTCTTAAATACAAAAGATTTTTTTTTAATCATAAAAATGTAAAAAATCAGGAAAAATGTCAATTTTTATGAAAAAAAAAAGAAAACGAGTTTGTATTTAAATTTATTAGTGTTTAACAAAGCTAAAGGCAAAGAAAATTTTTTTCTAACCACAGTCAATTTTTTGTAAATTGGGAGCAAATTCAAAAAATTGATAAAATTTAGCTTCTTCTAGTTTCTGTTTCTTCTAGAATGCTGTACAATAAAAGAAAAAATTTAAAAACCAACAGTTTTCGCGCAAAACTTCAAAGTGGTATAGCAGACCTTAAATTGTCAGGTTTCTAGTAGTTAGGATTTAAAAAGTGCTGTGAAAGTAGAAGTTACCTGACAGGAGTCTTTTCCACCTTCTTCGAACCCGGCGCAGAGCATGTTATCGGTTATTTGACTTTTCATATAACCGGTTGAGCGGCACTGTTCATTGGACATTATGGGGACTTCAAGCTCCTGTAATACCGGCGAGATGGCACCTTTGGTCGATTTTCCGCCCCACCTGATCTTACTCGCCGTGCTTACACCCCAACCGGTCACAATCCCTGTCTCACCCGTAAAGCTTTTCTCTGAAAAATAAAATAGAAAATTTAAAAAAGGGAGGCTCCCCGAGAAAGTAATTAAAGACTCTAACGAAGTCAATTAATAGTACAATTCTCTCTTGAAATTCGCAAAGGGTTAAATCACGTGAAGGGAACTCCAACGTGTTAAACCAGTGATCGACTGCGCTTGACGACTCAATAATGGAAACAGCACGCAAAATGTTAATTCCGTTTTCAATTTGAACGTGTTAGTCGAAAACTTTTTTTTCCAACCCATCCTCTCTTCTAAAACGGTCCCAAACAAACGGACAGTTTGTAATTTTTAAAAGCCATTGTAGGCCGTTCAGAAAAAAAGAGGTTTTTTTTTATCGGAAGATTTAAAACAGTTTTTTACCCGTAGGCAATTTACGCTTTGTCGCTTTAATACCGGTTTTAAATTTTTTTTATTGAATTTCAAAATAAATATTGTATATCGTTCAGAATTAAGATTAAATTAGATTAATAAATCGTATATTTGAACATTTTGGACAAAAAAACTTATATAGAAATTTTTTTTCCAGAGGGTAGGTACTTGTGAGTTTACGATACCAGATCAACGCGCATGCGCAGCTTGTGTTTTAGTTCCCGCGTTTTTTCAAAAATTCATCTTTTTGATAAATTCAAAAAAACTAGGGTGCTAATTTTTTCCTCTCGCAAGGAGAGGGTTCTTGTGAGTTTACGATAACAGAACAACGCGCATGCGCGAGCTTTCATGTATTTTTAGTTCCCGCGTTTTTTGCCTTCTCCCCTGCCATTATAGGCTTTATCAGGCTCGGACCAGAGAATATTCGTGGGGGGGGGGATCTCGGCCAAAGGCCAAGGAATCCACCCAAGAATATCGAAAAAATGGTGTTTTCCCTGCAAAAAGTGCAAAAACATAAGCGAAACGTCCAAAAATCCTACCAAAAGACATTTCTTGGGCAAAAACTGAGATCTCCCGCTACGGCCAATGGGATTTCCGTTTTTCCGCCCCATCTGCAAATTAAAATAATGCTTACTTAACGGTGGAAGACAGGCTGGCATCAAATCCTCGTCGAGTTTGACTTCCTGATCCAATTTAAGTAAAGCAATATCGTTGTCTAAAGTGACCGTGCTGTACCCTGCATGTTTGACGACGCCGACCACCGACCTCTCTATAGTCTCTGTTTCGTTATCTATTTTCTGATTGTGTTCCAAAAGTCTCACTTTAATCCTCGAATGCTTAAAACTGAAAAAAAAAAAATATTTATTTACAAATGGATATCAGATAGGAAATAAATTGACGTTAAAATGTGATGCGTCGCCAAAATATTGGGTGGGAAAAGAGATTCACTTCAATTTTCGACCTCGTTGATTTATACTGGGTATCGAAATACGATTTATAGCAAGGTCTCAGTTACATCCTGTCAAGCTTTCTATTTAACAAAAGAGGAAATAAATAACTTAAAAAATTACCCAGAAACGCAGTGAGCGGCGGTGAGGACGTATTTTGAATTAATGAGCGTCCCGCCGCAGTAGAATTCTCCATGGTAGGTCAAAAGTGCCATCCACGGATACTCATTTACTTCAGTCTCCCTTCCTCCGACTATTCTCACGATTTTATTCGTCAGACCGCAACCTAAAAAAAACGGCGTAATGATTATACTTTCTGTAAGACATGACGTCATGTAGTTTAGCGTATTTAGCATGCGAAGGCTTACCGCACGGTTCGCATTTTGATTGGTCGATCGCTTCGGGAGGAGTCGAAGGCGATTCGTTTCCACCTCCGACGCCCAAATTCGCTAAAAGACTAGCGATCCATTGAAGAACCGATTGTTTATTATCTTCAAATGCAGTCTCTCCTTTTTCATCGGTCAATTCTTGCCTCAAGGTACCTCAGTAGAATTGCCTTCATCCTCCTAAAATAACTTAAATAAAATAAACCATAGTTCTCCTCAATTTTCATGTTTATCAGGCAACACCCTGTATTTGAAGCTGTGGTCCCGGCGAAAAGGGTTCAAAAATGATGTATATCGCCAAATAATGCCAAGAAAATAGCCCAAAACTTAGTATTTTGGCCAAAAAACCGAGACAACAGCTCAAAAATCTGTTTAAAAGGCCTAAAGGCACAGCAAAACCAAAAAAATCCGTTCAAAAAAGAGGTTTATAGTCTAAAAAAGTAATGAAAACGCCATAAATTATTATTATTATTTTTTTTTGGACAAAAGGGAAGGATTTTTTTTTCCAATAGCACAAAAATTAACCGCTTATTTATGTATACACTTCATTTATCATTATTAGACGATTAAAAATAATTATTGTTCTAATTATATTAGATACTTAATAGCCTATTTTGTTTTTAAATATTTTAATATCGGTTACACATTGACCACAAGTTGCTAAATGAATTATTCGTGTGTTGAAAAATCAATTGTTGGCTTCACAACTTTATTTGCATAAAGTTGTTTTGTTTTTTAATAATAACGTTGATATTATTTAAAAATATATTTTATACGATAAAAATGGTCAGTTTTGTTTGATATAAAATTGCGTGAAGGTAATTCCAATCTTCACTAAGATATTGGTTTTTTTTTCCTCCCCCATCAAATTCCCCCAGTCTCTATATTTTTTCCCGCGACGACCTAGAGAGGAAATTACATCATTAAAAACGATTAAAATTTTCATCACTAACAACTACTGTGAATCTGAGGGGAAAATATAAAAGTTCTGTGGGACTTTCAAAGAGGCATTCTGTCAAATACCATTTCCCAGTCTATTCCAATTTACTCTTTTACCTATTTCAAAACGGGAAAAAGGAAGATAAAAGGGGTTTGTGGAGGTTCTATTTATTTCAAACATCAATAAATAACGCACCAGTTAACGATGAAAAAAAAAAAAAAAAAAAACTTAAAGCTTTTAAGACCGGTTTAATATTTTTAAAATTTGTATGAAAAATTTCTGGGAATTCATAAGAAAAAATTTAATTTTTTTACTTCAAATTTTTTCCCCTCATGATTCATTCTTGAACTTTTTTTTTACCCGGTAGTAAAATTGCTCGAGACGAATGGACCGGGGCAATTTTTCTTAATGACGTTTTTCTTGATGAAGGCTTCTGGAGTTGAAAACTTCCCTTGGATTAATTAATTAATCCGAGCCGTAGGAGCTTTACAGCCGGCCTGGTTAGTCGACTTGAAAGATTAACTAGTAGTAATCGCCACCCGGAGAAACCTACACAATTTTAATACAATCCTTTGTATGCTACTTAACGCATACGGAGTTTCTCAAAGTATAATTCTTTTTTTAAACAAAAGTGTCGGATGTTAACACCTTAAATGATACGGGTAAATGGAATGTAAAATTAGACTATGTCAGATCCAGGTCTCATTGGGCACTACCCATTCGGAAAAGCTAATGGGATTCCGATTTGTGATTGATTTCGCCCAACTATACCGAAGCGTCCGGGTTTATCAATTTGCCCTTAAGGATGTTTAGGAGGTGAGAAAATAGTTTATTTAACTTACAGTTTCAGTCGTCGTCTCCACCAGCGGCGGCTCTAACTTACATCCGCTTATCTTAAAAAAAATTATTTTTAAAAATAAATTGATTGATATTACCTCTCCTGTGTTATTTGCAGGATCTTTTGAAATAGGAGTACTTTCAGCATGTCCTAGAAATTTTTTTTAAATTTTAATATTATCGTATTGTTGATTTAAAAAATAACTTCCTTTGGGGTAGTTAAGAAAGCAATATCAGGACCACAATTTTGTGTTTCTCCCCTATTTTCTCAATAAGTTTTCGTAAAAAAAAATCTTTTCAACCGGATTTTGACACCTTATTTGCTGGGTTTTATCTTCCTCTAAGGGAGTTATTGTAATACCCTACAATGCAGGGTCTTCAGAATTCTTTCCGAAGAAGAATAAAAACCTTTTTAACTGAATTTTGACACCTTATTTGCTGGATTTTAATTTCCTCTAAGAAAGTTGTCGTAATACCCTCCAATGCGGGGTTTTTCTTGATTTTTACGCCTAAGAACCCATTTATTCCTCGCTTTTTAGTACTATTTCCTCAATCTTTTCTTTCCCTAAAATGCTTGAAGCAGTCAAAATGAATTCCACGACTTTGTACATCTAAAATGAAAGATTCAAATAAATCTTTTAGATTAAATAGTTCGCATTACTAACTAACTGGAAATGAGTTACGTAATATTAAACGTCTTCGGACAAAGGTGATATTTCAAACCTTTTGTCATAAAAGATGAGTTTTTTTTAATCTCAATTTTTTTAATTTCGTTTTTTTCTCTCGTCTACATTGAGCTTGCTATTTTGTTTGAAATATAAAGAAATACATTTTCTATTAGTTCACTTTGTAAAGTCGTCAAATTAAAAAATATTTATAAAGGACTTCTATATTTAATTTTTTTTAATAAGAAAAAACGCATCATTAGAACACTTTCATAAAATAAGCTCCTTTGGTGTACCAAAATAAGGAAAATCCGATTCAATTAAAGTAAAAAAACCTTTTTAACAAATTCTTCATTTCTCTATTAACATTTTTTTTCCACACTAACTTTTTCCCTTGAGCATAAAAGAGGCCTGGAGGCTACGATTTTTCTACTTTGAATATGAAAATTTGCACGTAATAAACCTAAAAGGCGAGATTCAACTTTATATTTCTTTCACGTCCTGGAAAAATTGCTGTTATTGTCACTTTCTATAAAAAAAATTTAAGACTAGGAATTATGGATGAAAAAGACAAACAAAGAGTTCATAAATTTCACGTGGTTCTAATTTTAACCAATTATATTAGTGCGACTATTCTAAAATTAGTTTACACTAAGGTTGTTAAGCCTCATTAATTTTTAAATCGCAAAAAAAGAGGGCACGTGTGACATAGATTCTGATGAATGCAATATATTGATTCTAAAATGTAAATTGTTTGAAAAGCGTTTAATATTTGACATGATGAAACTCTAATTGATTCATCTGTTACAATTCATTTTTATTGTGTCTGGTAATTTTGAGACGAAAAATTATAAAAGGGATGGAAATATTTAGCGCTTTGTGACATGCTTTGAAAGGGTTTATAACGTGATTAAAATGTCGAAAAAAGGGCGATTTGAAGTTGTAATTTTATTTTGCAAACGTACTAGTAACCTAAACTACTTTCCGACGTTTCAAAGGAAATTTTTTTCCCGGAGGAAGTTTGACCTAGAGTTTGTTAATTAATGTAAAAAGGAGAAGATCCATTTGAAGTTGTAAATTTTAATCCTTTTTTTTTATGTCAGACTTGACGAAAAGTTTGAAGTTTAAACAAATTTTGCATCTAATTATCTACCTAATTTTCTGTCTGATAAAAAAATGGTAATTATAAAAGTTATTAACATTTAAAAACGGGTTTTTAGACCAAAAGTCCCAATTTTACTACATTTTTGGGTGTTTTCCGTGCTGTTTAGTTCGAAAAACCTGGTTTTCTTGACGTTTTCTGTTTTGGCAGGAATAAAACCTTTTTCTTAGAAATTCTTTACTCTTCTGGAATTTCGGGGAGCAGGGAGCGGTTGAAATAATGGACCATATGTTTTAACTATGTTCACAAAAAAGAATTTTAACAAAATAATTTAATTGTTGTAAAATGAGTTCGGGAGAAGGAAAAAAGTTGTCGTTGGGCGTGGCGAATTTGAAACCTCCATCCGTCGATTTCGAAAAAATAAAATCCAACATGCGAAGTCAAGAAAGCAATTTTTGATCATGGAACCATTTTCTGCTTTCATATCGGTTTTCTGCGGTCGTTTACCGGATCATTTCGCCTCATTGGTCCATGCCGAACATAGTACCAAAGAGACGAATTCACACGAAAATGTAAACTTGCTCGTTGCGTCTATTTTAACGTTGATCTACGCGTATATCTCGGACAATTTTTTAGGGTTGAAGAAAGTGACGATCGTGACCGGTTTATTGGCGTCGATACCGGTTTTGATATGCGTTATCGCCGGGGCGAGTCAGTTTTACCCGGTTGCTCATTCGCTCCATTCCGTCCTTCTGTCTTCGCTTTTCAACTCTTATTTTTTATCGCTGTCGTTTAGAGTGATGTGGAGGATTTTGGCCGTGGAGCAAGCACAACTTCCGAATGATAGAGACATCGTACGAACTTATATCGCTTTATTGGAATGCATGAGACTAATCGGGACTGTGGCTGTTCGAGTTTCGGTCGCCTACGTCATCAAATACTCACTTGTCGTTGCGATCATCTGTCTACTTCTTCACGCCGCAATGATCGCCATAATTTTTATTTTTAAACGCCTTCACAGCGAACCATTCGAATTCAACGTCATTAATCGATATTTGTGGCAGACTTATAAGTTCTTCAAGGATAAAATACAGCTGAAAAACTTATTGGCACCGTCGGGAAACATGCAAAGAGATACGGCAGGTAGACCTTCTATCCAGCTGAGTTTCAAAACTAAAGTAATCATCGGCCTATGTGTCTGATGTTGTTCTCTTTTCCGTTCTTCATCGTCCACGATATTGTCTACGAAACTGTCATGCAATATCAGACGCCAGGACTAACGAAGCATGAAGTGATCTTTACGTATATGGATCCTCAGGCTTTCTGCAGTTGTTTGATGATTATTATAATATTAGTGATGGAGTACATAATATTGCCGATGATAAAGGCATGCAGGATTTCCATTACTTATTTCTATTTGATAACAATGGCTTATATTTTCGTTACCATGAATATTGTTTTCTGCTCGTTGCTGGAACATAAGGTTCAAGGGAATATGGAAACGAGGCCGATTTATACGTCAGGACAGTTGCGGATATACAATTTGAAAGAAGAGACAGTGAATGTTAGCTCCGCCTGGTTTCCCGAAAGGGAGATCAAATCTTGGGAGTCGCTTTCGATACTCGGGATTCGTATTGATGATGAGAAAGAAAAAGATTCGACGAATTTGACAGTCGGTTTTGAAAATCACACGGTGTTCATCGAAAAGGGTGAATCCCGATCCTGTCTTATATCGCCGGAAGGATTCACAATGCTCAACTTCACGGATCCGATCGCAAAAGGTCCACCACACGCGAGTGACAACTCCATGGCCAGAGTTTACATCGTCACCCCTGCCACGTCGGAATCCGTCGAAGAGATGGTCATTTGGGTCTACGATCCGGATAGCAGCAGCGTCGAACTCAAGTTCCCTCAGCAAGACAACACCGCCATTTTCAACGTATTCAGCGGCAACTACAGCCTCGCCTTTCGACGAGGGCCCGACGAGCAGCATATTCAGCTCGAGAAAAGACTAATCATCGAAAACGGCGCCGTCTATTTAGTCGTTTAATGAAATCCCAGAGAAAAGGTAGCATTTACGGAACTTACATGCACTCTTTCAACGTCTTACTTCCTAAAAAGGTCTCCTTCACGTCTGTCTATACGGAAATCTTCATTTTGTCCCTAGAAGAAGTTTTAATTAACGTCTACTTGTTTACGTTCATCTATGTTGAAGCGCCTCCCAAGATCAGAACGTGCTTCCTCTCTCTCATTTTGTCAGCTCCCACTACTGTTTCGGTTATCGATGCTTCTACAGCAGCGATAAAAGGTTAACCGACATGAATCTCCTCACTTTATCCTTCGTCGCCATGATCGCTTTGTTCTTCTACAGCTACGTCGTTGTTAAGTATAAAGGAGACGAAACCACTCGCTACGTGTTTCAAAGAAAAAAGTTATATTATTAAAATATTTTTTTAAAATTCATAGCCTCTTTTTTTAGTCAACATCTGATGGAATAACAAGTACTACGAAAATAGCTAACTTCGACAGAAACTATTTATCTCCAAGCAAGGAGACAATTTTTGGGGGCTCCCTCGACAGAAAAACAAAAAAGCCAAAAACGGTGTTTTTCTAACAAAAAAAGCCAAAAACGGTGTTTTTCTAACAAAAAAAAAACCAAAAACGGTGTTTTTCTAACAAATAAAAGTGAAAATCTAGCTCAAAGGTTTTTTTCCAGTTATAAGGTGGTTTTCAAGAAGAACTGCAGAAAACCTCCAAAAATCCAGTAAAATGGGAGTTTTTAGCCAGAAAACCGAATCAGTCGCCCAAAAGCCCAGTAAAATGTGGGTTACTTGGAAGATAAATTAAAATTTATTGCTTTTCAGCTGATTTTTTACCACAGAGCCTTAAGAAAATTTTTTTTTTAAGGATGGAAAAGTCCATTTGAAGTTTTACCCTCCTCGTTTACCAGATTATCGATATTTAAAATGAGAAATAATTAACAGGAAGAAATTATGGTACTCCAATTTATTCGATTGTTTTTATAATTTTTATTATAATTTAGCTGTTATTCTCCATGACACTGGTGAGTAAAAAATTAGCATTAAATACGCCGTCTAGCCATTCAGAAAATAAATTAACCTATTTTATCTAATTGTATACAATTCAGGTCATTTCTTTGGGAAAAATCCGGTATTTAAATAATTTTTCCTTTGTTTGTTTTATTTTTTTCTCCCCTCCGCGCTTACCTTTTTTTCCGGAAAGCCGTTCGTATGCGAAGCTATGAAAATGAACAAAACCACAAAATGAACGCACTGTTTGGGCGGCATCTCACCGACTTGTGTCCCCAAACGACAAACCAGTGTTGGATATATAATATGCACTTGGGGTCAGTAGGACACAGAGAAAGCGATCCGGTTCAAAAGAATCGTATTCAAAATCTATTGGCAAACGCGCGCGATTTTTAAAGTGTCTCAAAACGGAAATAAAATTTTTCCTTATTGTCAAAAACGCCCCTTTCTCCATTAAAAGGCGGGATAAGGGCAGCATTTTTGGCCCTTACAGATTTGGCCGAAAAATTTTTAGAAAATGCCTCTCTATGAGAATAAGAACTGACATAAATTTCAGATCAAAAAACTGAACGGTTTTCAGAAAAACGGGCTTATCTTTTTTTAGGAAAACTTCAATATCCCAAAAACTAATATTTTGGGAGAACACTTTTCGACGTAACGCATTTCACCCTAAGCAGTTGAACATAAAAATCTGCATTTCGACATAAAAAAATGTGTTGTTCACCATGATGCGTTTTGGCATAATTGAACATAAAGCTCTAAAAAGCTCAAAAATTTTGAGCATAATGCATTTCAACATAAAGCGTTTCGCCATAAACGACTTTTTCAATAAATGCAAGTAGACATAAAAAAAAGTAATAGTCACCATAACGCTTTCACTATAAAAGCCTCTTTTAAAGTTCTGTTTCGTCATATACTGTTTCTGTCATTTGGGCATAATACATCTCACCATAAACTAGGGAGAGCGAAAGAGCAAGCCTACTTTTGCCGTTTAACAAGTTCTTTAAAATAAAAGTTTCTTCTATGTTCAACTACGTTATGTTGAAACGACAAATTTTATGTCGAAACGAGGGAATTTTTTCGGCCAAATCGGACTAGGGGCCAAAATGCTCCCCCTATTGCCTTTGATATTTTATAAAGAAAATTTTTAGAGCGTAGAATTTTTGTTTGAATCTGAAAGAAAAAGGTGAAAGAAGTCTAATAGAATTTTCATAAATCGAAAAAAGTTTTTTTGTTGTTTTCTCTCTCTTTTATTTCCAATTTAATTCTTTTCGCCAATCCTAGAGAAAAACAGGGCGATATAAAAATCCCATAACATTTTCACCCAGGGGTTTCTCGACTAGAAATTCGTGATTCGTGACGTGCTCTCGAATGTTCAGAATATTTACGTTAAGATTACAAAGAGGGGGATTATCGAGACAGGGCCCGCGAACTGGAACATAAGCACGGACTCCGATATACACCCACATCTATGTTACTGTCACGGTTTCAATATCCAAAGTGGATTTAAGCGGAAAACAAATAACCGATTTGTTTTCTCCAGGGGTAAACAGGGCAAATTTTTTTACTTTTTTGAAATCCACGTTTAATAATAATCTCTAAAATCCACTGTGAAAAATTATAAAATATCCCTATATTGAACAAATTTCAGATGGAGTTCTTACTGAGCGTTTTGAATGTATACGTATCGACATAATGCGGTTCGCCATAATGCATTTGACTATAAAATGGCAGAAATCGCGAGTTACCGTTCACCGTAAAAAATCTGCAACTCTACATAAATAAAATAGTCGAAAACGGCCACCATAATGCATTTGATCTCACCATAAAGAAGAGATTTAACTCTTGTTTCGACATAAAATTTTTCGTTTCAACATAAAGCAGTTGAACATAAAGGAAACTTTCGTTTTAAACTCTTTCGCCATAAAACTGTTTCTGACGTTTGGGCATAATACATCTAACCATAAACTAGGGACAGCCAAAGAGCAAGCCTATATTCGCCGTTTAAAACGCGATTATGACGAAACGACAAAAACCTTAAATCTTGACAGTTTACATGCAATTCGCACATTTTAGCGAGAGGAAAAATAATGAACCCCCTTGTGTCATAAAACGAGCTGATCTCATTGGCTGCCTGTTTGCTTTTCCTAGTTTATGGTGAGATGCTTTATGTTGAATTGCATTATGGTGAACTGTCAAGTTTTAAGGTTTATTTTGAAATGGATTATGCTCAAAATTTTTGAACTTTTGAGATCTTTATGTTGTTGCTTTAAGATCGGCATTATGCCAAAACGCATTTTGGTGAACTTCAGATTTATTATGTTCAACTGCTTTAGGGTGAAATGCGTTATGTTCTCCCCTGTTTTTTAGACGAAAATAAAATTTGGCTGCGTAGTACCCTTTTTTTGTCAATTATCCACAAAACGTCCAAAAATCGGAGGTTGACAAGTCGGGAAACCGAGGAAAAAGCCCGAAAGTGTTTATGGGTCGGAAAAACAAGGGAAAACGTTGGTTGAACAATCTAAGAAAACTCCCCGAAATCCAGCCAAAAAAATTTTCTTGATCAAAAAGCCATGTAAAACGCCCATAAAAGGTGGTCTTTATGCAAATTATCACGACTGCTTAGCTCCTAACGTAAAAAAACTTCCAGAATGTAGGAAAAAGAGGTTTTTCTTGCCAAGGAACTAAGAAAAAAGCCCAAAAAATTAATTTAATAGTAGTTTTGATGGGTCCTTTTTATTATGGTTGGCCCCTATTGACGATCCGGATTCCATAGTCAAAGAATTAAAAAAGAGACAATGGAAGCAAATGGCATTGGGCCAATTAAAACGAATACGGGACCGATTGGGAAATTAAGGTGTTAAGATAGGTCGGGAAAGGTTTGGCCTAGTGATCCTCATTCCGCCTTCCCAAGGTCATTATTGATTCAACCCCAGAGGAGGCCTTCCTATTTATTCAAGATCATCAGGTCACGGCCTTAACAATCAAACATCAAAATTTCTTATCAAATATGAGACAATCTGCTTTTTAGAGCCAAAAATGACGTTTTATGCGTAAGAAAAATGAGCATCTTATATTTTAAAAGAAAAATGATTCAGAAAAAAACTTGAATAATTCATGATTTTAAAAAGTGATATGTTACAGAGGTTGAGGGATGTTTACACATCGTAAAATCCTTCCGTTCCATTAGACATCAATAACTAGAAAATAGCTTTTCTTCAATATCACCAAGGACGTTGTAGGTCAACATAAATTTTCCTTACGCTAATAACTTTTAGATTTTTTCCATTTAAGATAAATAATCTGTAAAAAGTGAAGCGTAAATTTTTTGCCGTTTTCACAAATTGATGGACAAAAACCGGATAATTTGTATGCTCATCTGGCAAAATTTAGGCGGATTTTAATAAAAAGGAGGCCAGTCTGAGGCTTTTAGTTTAGACAGTGGCATCGCTAAAAACTGGGGGCCCTGATTCCAAATTCACGGAACTCTTGTTTTTCCTCAAAAGAAAGTTAATTTTACACCCTCGAAAGACGGTTTTTGGATGTGGGGTCTTAAGGACCCTTTAGAATCAAAATGACCCCTGGTATCGATCCCATAGGTTTTTCCAGGAATGCCTAAAAAAATTTAAAAATTGAGCTTTATAAAATGAAGATTTGTTTCCTTTTCCGAACATCTATTTTTAACCTTTTGAACGAGAAAACCTCTTCCTCCCACGTAAAAATGTTATATATAGTTTAACAATAGAATTGTGAGACCTTCAAGTGAAAATTATTACTTTTTATATTGTGTACTTTACATGAAATCATTATAGCGTCTCGCCCTTTCAGAAATATTCCAACAAAAAAGGAATAAGTAATTTTCTCCTCCTATTAGTCCAAAAAGGATAAAAGAAATGAGTCAATTTAAACTCTATAACAAGTTACCAACCTTTGTAAAAGTTTAAATAATAATCAAAACTTGAGAATTGTTTGATTTAAAATTCATAAACTATTGTCTTTTAATCCATTACTAAAATAAAAAGTTTTATAAACTTTTTTGTTATTTAGTTAAAACGTAATACTTCGACTAAGTCCGGATCAAAGCGTGATGATCAAGAAAACAAATCAGGAAAATTGGAGGATTCAATATAGAAATTGCTTCCATCGAAATTCAGGAAAATGTATTATAAATAATATAAACCCTTTTAATTTTACTTAAAAAGGGTCTTGAATAGATTTTTACCTTTTATATTCCACTTGAGCTGCGGTGAGATAAATCTTTACATAAAATCTCGGCCAACATTTTTTATTATTAATCTTTCTCTCTCTCTTTTTAAAAAAATAAATCGCTGTAATATTCTCTAGGAAAAGAATGCGCTCTTTTTTTAAATTAATTTCAATGAGCACTACTTTTTCATAGATACTACATTCTCTTAATTTTTTAACAAATAAATTACTTTTCTGAAAGAAAGAAAATAAATTACTTCAACTTAGGGAAGCTAAACACTGTATGTTTTTGGTACTTCTGACAAAGAAGGAGCTTTAAATGCTCAAAGAAAACTTACAGAGAGATCTCTTCCGATCAAAACTGCGGCCGTGAGGCGACGGACGGCCGGCACCGCAGACAGGCAGTGACGTTGAGAAAATGACATCCTATCAGTAAACTATTTTATTTTAACTTATCTGTTTTGGCACTGATTCATTCATGTTGAATAAAGTCTTGTAAACATTTCTAGATTGCATGCATTATGCATTTACACTAAAACTTCCAGAGAGGCATTGGCTTACAAATGTACGCTTAAGGCTCTCTAAAGTACTAAACCTAAGGTCCAGAAGATATCAAATTTTTGTTAACATAAAGTTTAAGTAGGTAAATGTGCGAGTGAAAAATTCCAAAGAGAAATTAAGTTCCTGTTTATGCCGCGTATGGTCCTGAATAGGTGGAAAACTAGAAACAATAGCCTCTAATCAAATGAGATGGCTCAAATCCAGGATACCAGACTGGTCTAATTAAATTCTAACTTAATTAATTGGTATTTAATTAAACAATAGTCTAGTCTAAACCCCGCAGATTCAAGACTGATCAAAAGAAAATGAACGTTAAAAAACAAGTAGAGCGCCTAAAAATTGAAAATGAATTTTCAAAAAGAGAAATATTTAGACAATAAAAAATTATTTATAGTCAGTAAATAATTTTTGTATAAAATTATAAAATGTCTACAAGCATCATTTTATAAGGGATAAAATAAAAAAATCTTTTTATTATGTGAGGATTTTATATGAATTCCCGGGAAAGCTCTTTTTTTTTTTCTCCCAAAGTAATAAAATATAGTGGGCTTATCTAATAGATTTTATTATAATATAATCCGGAGGACGTCCATTTTTTATAAATTTCGTAACAGGATGGCAAGAGAGGGTCGGAGCTCCTGGTCAGAGCAGGAGCCCTAAAACAGGGGCGTTCCCGGCAAACCCTCCAATCGATTTTCTTTCACAGGTAAAATAAAAAAATTTAATAATTTTTATTTAAATAAAAATTTAAAACATTGTAATAAACTTAATTTGTTTTATTTATTGTAAAATAAGAAAGTGGGAACTGTTTCTGCACCTTCTGTGTAAAAGGGTAAAGTTTTGTATTTTTACCTTCTAAGTTTTCACAAGTTGGAAGACTTCGATTCTTCCATTCACACGGAAAACATCGGATTTCTAACTAAAAATTTTTGTCGCTTCAGATTCCCTTTGATAGCATTTATATCTTCAATAAAGTTTTTTTTCACAAAAACTTTAAATTTAGAAAAAAGTTGTCAAAGGTAATAAATTTGACTCTTATTGACAATGATAAAAAAGTGTGTTTTTTTAGAAAGTTTATATGATCTTTGAGTTAATAATAAAATTGGACCTTGAAGGGGGGAAAAATATGTTTGTCTCGCGGCCTAGGTAAAGGAGACGATTGATAAGTCAGGTTTACTAGGTTTGAATAGACTGAATGCAATATGGGTCAGGGAACATGAGGGTACCTTAATGAGCCAAGGTCGAGGAAATATTATTTTTCCTATTGATTGTTATCTAATTGTTTAATTAATTTTTATTAAAAATTTTTGATTTGAAGATTTTTTATTGCCAAATACCCCCCCCCCCCCCCCCCCAAATAATATTCATGAATGTTTATTTAGAAAATCTGAATATGCAAAAAAGTGGAAGTTCAGACAGTCCTGAAGGCAAAAAAGCAAACTCAAAATTACGGGTTCTTTTGGCTGTATTGGGTCAAAGAGGCCCCTTCCAAATCGCTTATTTTTTCAATGCATTCTATTTAAAATAAGGAATTTCGTGGAAGTTTGGTGAAGATCTGGCGGTAGCGCAAAACCTTTCTGCAGAGATCTGTCCAGATTTCCGCTGGTTTTTCGTACATACTTCGAAAAAAGCTCTCGATATTTTTAAGATAGCTAAAAAAGGTAAATTCTGTAAAATTTTGGTGAAAATCAGATAAAAAACTATCACGAATAGTCGGGATTGTTGTGCGGCTGAAGTGGAGACTATAGGCTATTAAATCGGATGTGTGATTTTTCTGGACATTGCGATTAGTGAAAGGAATTATTTTTGAGCCTTATATTACATTTTAAATTCCTTAAATTATTGTGATACCCTCTACGTCTGGTTTTTGGGGAACGGTCCAATATTGATCTTTACGATCCATCTTTGTCTGTGGTTCCGTCCGGCCGGAGTAGTACTCTTGCTTTCTCAAAGGAAATACCACGATATGCGATTTATAAAATTTATAAATTCGACCCATTTAATGGGTCTTCTAGACCCCATAAGACCAAAAAATCGGATCTGCCAAATTCTCATCAAGCTATCAAAAAAATTCCCGTCTTCTCCTGCTCCTAGAGACAGTTTAAAAATAAAATATTTGACCCTAAGTGATGGAAGACCACGGCAATTGAGGGTATAACAATAACTTCTTTTAAGTTAAAAATTCCTCTGAAACTTCGGTCCAATCGTCTCGAGAAAACTGCACTGACAAGTTTTTTATGTGTATTTTTGAAATTCATAAATTTTTATGGTACTAAGACATTATGTTTTTAATTATACTTAAAATTTTCTAAGAGGAGAAAGTATGAAACACAAGATAATTAAAAGAAAAAAAAATTTAACAACAAAAAGTTGACTATGTAGACAAAATAATTTGGCCCTTCCACGTTTTTTTCGGTGTGATAACTATTTGGGCTTTAGGTGGGGGAGGTTGCACAACTTCGGACTGGGCCTTGGGTGTTGACACTGTATATAATCAAGTGAAGATCCTCGTGTCGAGAAACAACACTTTCCGTTTCACTCTTCGAACTACAAGCTTCCAAACAAAACCATGTGGTCCCCATTATTCAT